>BHFT01022541.1:0-33257 GCA_004320025.1 Laticauda laticaudata
AATAAGATGTATTTGTAAATGTATCACCAATATTGATAACAAACAAGGAACCATAGACTGTCGATAGTAGAATTGTTCGTATTTTTTTAAAATCATTTTCTTTTTTTCTATTTCTTTTCTTTCTTCTGTGTGTTGTGTTTGTTTGATGTTTTGGTTTTGTAATCAATAAAGTTTGTTTGTTTTTTTAAAAAAAGAATTTGAACTACTGAGTAATCTGTAATGTTTGCCAAATTTTAGGCTTGATTTTACGCAAGTAGGCATTGCCATATGGATGTCTAAGGTAGAAAACAAACCTGGGGCCACTTGAGGGCAGCAAATGCCTTATCTTGATTAGGATGTTCAGAGCCAGAACAACACGGTCAGTGTGGTGCTGGAATTCTGTTAGTAAACCTGTATTTGTTAATCCTTATATTAGCTAAGACCTTTGTTAATCCTTATATTGGAGAATTATATTGGAGTCTTGGGGGAGCATTTAAATTCCTGATCCAAATGGTCATGGCTCTGCATACAGAAGCATCCAATTATTTGAATTAGCTTCAGTACAATCAATGATCCTCAATGTTGCTTGACTTTTATTTATTTTATTTTTTTATTTTATTTGATTTGTCAATTGCTTACAAGATAATAGGTATAAGTAAATACACAGTTATGAATACATGAAATGGGTACATATAAGGAAAATAAAAGAAACAATAGGACATGGACGGTAGGCATGTTGGTGGGCTTATGCATACCCCCTACAGACCTCTTAGGAAAGCGGTGAGGTCAATAGTAGACGGTCTAAGGTTAAAGTTTTTGGGGTTTGGGGAAGAAACCACAGTCAGTTAGAGTATTCCAGACACTGACCACTCTGTTGCTGAAGTCGTATTTCCTGCAATCAAGTTTGGTGCCGTTAACCATGAATTTGTATCTATTGTGTGCTCTTGTATTGTTATAGTTGAAGCTGAAGTATTCATTGACAGGTAGGACATTGCAATGTATTATTTTATATACTATACTTAGATCGGACCAAAGGCGGCGTAGTTCTAGTTTTTCTAGGTCTAGAATTTCAAGTCCGGTGGCATAAGGTATTCTGCAACGAATAGAGGAGTGGAGAACTCTTCTTGTGAAATATTTCTGGACTTTCTCAACTATGTTAATATCAGATACATAATGNCCAAGGTCCTTTACAGAGCTTGGATCATCAACAAGGTCTTGACTATTCAGCTTGTATTTTATTTTCTGATATTTTTTTTGCCAGTATGTAAGACAGAGCTTTTATTTGTTGAGATTTGAAGTTGCCATTTGTTTGACTATTCTGATACATAGTCAGATGACAAGATGTAATGTCCACGTAGATCTAACATTGCCACTCATCTCTGAATCACACGCAAGTCAGCAAGACAATGAGAAATCCAGACAAATTCTGGTGGACAAGACAAAAGGCAAAATATGTATTTAATCTCAAAAGATGGGCAGCCCTTAATTTACAACAATTCATTTCATGAGGCTTTGAAGTTACAAGTTAAAAGCAACTTGGGGCCATTTCTCACACTTACAACTGTTGCAGCTCCCCCATGGTCATGTGATCAAACTTCAGACATCTTGGCAACTGATTCGTATTTATGACGGTAGCTGTGTCCTGTTGTCACATGATCCCTATTTCCGACCTTCTAACAAGCAAAGTCAATGAAGAAGCCAGATTCACTTAACAACCACATTACTAACTCAACAACTGCAGTGATTCACTTAATTGTGTCAAGACTGGTCATAATACAAGGCAAAATTCTCTTAATAACTTGCCTTGCTTAGCAGTAGAAATTTTGGGCTAATTCATGGTTGTAATTTGAGAACTACCTGTAGAATTTTGTTTTTCTCATTCTTTCTTTTTAACTTGCTATTTATTTAGGGCTGTGGGGAGGAGTTTTGTTGTACAGATAATCCTCGAGGTATAACCACCCTAGCTTAATTTTTACCCATGCACTCCAGAGTGGGTGAGATCTTAATTAGGACTTATTTTGGGGATGAGGTTATATTGGGCGCACATGTAAAAATCAGGCTAGGACTTACTTTCAAGGTAGGTCATATTTTCAGGAAAACAAGGTATGTATACACACACACACACACATACACGCTTACTTATATACATACTTATTCATACACTCATACATACAGGTAGTCTTCAACTTACAACCATCATTGAGCCCAAATTTTTTGTTTTTCAAAGAGATAGTTGTTAAGTGAGTTTTGCCCCATTTTACAACCTTTCTTGCCACAGTTGTTAAGCAAATTATTGTAGTTGATAAGTTGGTAACCTTATTAAGTCGAGGAATACCTGTATAGTAATTGTAGTTTGTTGTAGTTTTTTTTTCATGTATTTCATTTATTTTCCATGCATTCCATATTTAAATGAAAAATATTTTTAAAACAGTAAAATCAAAAAGAAAATCTCATTGGTTTGTGATATATATACATAGATGTGTGTGTGTGTGTGTGTGTGTGTGTGTGTGTGTGTAGTCCTCAATACCATTCGAAGTTATGACAGCTCTGAAAAAAGTGACTTACGATTGTTTTTTCAGAGTTAAAACCTTTCCAGCATCCCCATGATCATGTAATCAAAATTCAGATGCCTGGCCACTGTTTCATACTTATGACCATTGCTGTGTTCCAAGGTCATGTGACCTCCTTTTGTGACCTCCCGACAAGCAAAGTCAAGGGGGAAGTCAGATGCACTTAACAACCGGATTACTAACTTATCAGTTGAAACTTTCACTTAACAACCATGGCAAGAAAAGTCATAAAATGGGGCAAAATTCACTTAACAAATGTTTCACTTAGCAACAGAAATTTTGGGCTCAATTGTGGCTGTAAGTTGAAGACTACCTGTATAAGTATGTATGTGTGCATGTAGAAGTACATATATAAGTGTGTGTGTGTATGTATACATACCCTGTTTCCCTGAAAATACGACCTACCCTGAGTGTAAGCCCTAACTTGATTTTTACATGTGCGCCCAGTATAAGCCCTCCCCCCAAATAAGCCCTAATTAATATCCCACCCACTCCAGAGTGCATGGGTAAAAATGAAGCTAGGTTGGGGATGGGGGGTGAAGCTGCCCTACTACTTCTTACCTTTGGACAGTTGTAGCCAGGCCGTGAACACCCCGACACCTGCCTTGCCAGCCCATTTCTTCTGCAGCTGGTAAGGCTGGCAAGGCTTTCCTGAAGGCCTCCATAGCTGATAACAAAGCTCTGGATCAATTCAGAATTCTGTTATCGCCTGCAGAGGCCTTCAGGAAAGACTTGAGGCCACAGAAGAAGAAGTTCCTGAAGGCCTCGGACAGCAAAAAGGAGGCTGGGGGTGACGCGTGCAATTGAGGTTAGTCAGTGGATGACATCCTCCGAAAATAAGACCTGGTGCCTTTTTTAGTGGCAAAAAAAAAATATATAAGACAGGGTTTTATTTTGGGGGAAACACAATACACACACCCACACACACACCATATTCTTTCCATTCATCAGGCAGCTTAGCTCATGCTGTTCCTGAGATCTCCGCAGTAGAGAATACGTTTATTATTTTACTTGCAAGGCTGGGAAAGTCACAGCTGTTAGAAAACCTACGGAGATCCTTTCAGTTCAAAACAGATGCTGGCTGCCAAGAATAATCAAGATTGAAGAAATGGGGAGGAATAAAAGGTGAAAAGAGGGGTGATTTTTCAGCTGTTCTAAGAACCTTGCTGATGCCTGGTGTTCACATCTGATACTGGAGATTCCCGAGACACCTGTCCTTGCAAAGAACTCTGGGATTTCCCAGGATCCAGTCGTGACCAACTACCAAAGGATTTTTAGATTTTATAGGTTCAAAACAGTGATGGGATTCAATTTTTTTTACTCCCAGTTCGGTGAGCGTGGCTTGGTGGGCGTGCAGGGGAAGGATGCTGTCAAATTTCCATTCAGAGGTAGTATTTGCCAGTTCTCCAAACTATTCAAAATTTCCGCCACCGGTTCTCCAGAACTGATCAGAACCTGCTGAACACGACCTCTGCTTCTGAAGCATGTGATTCAGGAGTATCTTGCAAAGTATACTAAAAAAAAAAAAAAGTCAAGGGGCAGCAGCTCCNTAAAAAAAAAAAAAAGTCAAGGGGCAGCAGCTCCTCCTGTTTTTTAAACATACAAAGAGGCAGTTTGTTCCAGTGGTTAAAGCACTAGGCTAGAAAGCAAGAGACCACGAGTTCAAATTCCACATTAGTAATGAAAGCCGGCTGGAATGGATGACCTTGGGCCAATCACCAAGACTGTGAATTCTAGTCCTGCCTTTGCCACAAAAGCCGGCTGGGTTACTTCGAGCCAGTCATTGTCATTCTCAGCCCAACCCACTTCACACAGTTATTTGTCCAGGGAAAATAGGAGGAGAAAAGGGTTGGATATGTTTGCTGCCTTAAGTTACTTGTAAAATAATAAAGGCAGAATGAAAAATGATTAATAAAAAATCAACAATTTGATGTTGTACATGGGAGGAGAGATTGAAACAGCTGGGATGATATACAAAATATTCTAAAGCAACTGTACATTGGCACAGCTATGCACTTCCATTAAACCTGGGCTAAAATGAGATGATATCTTTTGTTGTTTTAATTTAATTTAATTTAAATGAATCCTTTCCCATTCTGAAACCCGGAATAAATTATATTTCTACTGTTGGTTGTTACTTCCACTTGAAATACTTCACATTGTCCTGATACCAGAGCTAAGCAGACAAATGGATTTTCTGGAATTCTGAATATTGGCAAGCTTACCAAGAGGAAACGGGGAATTGTCTGAGCAGCCGAAAGCAATTTATACTCACAGTCTGCCAACACACCCATTGGATTTAGAAGACCAGTGCGGAAGTCTACTCTTGTTCTAAACAAGAACAAGAAGTTCCTCTGAAGGAACTTCAGAGAATTTGTGCAGTTGGTAATGAGCTTCTAAGAGATGGCTGTCTCTCCAAGGCTAATATTCCTCTTATGTAATGCTCTGCTTGGCTGAAGGATGACTTTTAATCAGTTGAAGAGAAGCAACACAAACAAGCATGCCAACCCAGAGAAAAAATAACATTCTCTGAGGAATGGACTTCCTCTAAAGAAATCCATGCAGGAAGAAGAATCCATGTATTTGGTTCAGGCTGAGCAAAGAAAACCCACTTGTTAAATCAGCTATTATATTTGCCAAGTGATGCAATCCTGAACCACACAATTTCCACTAACAACTTTGTGAAATATCTTACGATCACTACTTGTGTTATCTTATCAAGATTAGCAGAGTTGGAAGGGACCTTGTAGGTCATCTAGTCCAACCTCCCACCCAAGCATGTGACCTGACATCATTTCTGACAAATGGCAATCCAATTTCTTCTTGCAAGTCTCAAGTGATGACGCTCCCACAACTTCTGAAGACAAAAGCTGTTCCATGGGTTGATTGTTCTCACTGTCGGAAAGTTTCTCCTTATTTCCAGGTTAAATCTCTCCTTGTTCAGTTTCCATCCATATTCCCTTGTCTGGCCTACAAGCACTTTAAGAAAAATAGCTGAGCCTTCCTCTCTGTGGCAGCCCCTCAAAATGTTGGAAGACTGTCTCCCTGGTCTCGTCTTCATTAGACGAGCCCAGGCCGTTCCTGTAACCATTCTTCATATGTTTAGCCATATTTTATAGGTAGTGACCACAATCACGGCATCCAGTATCTAGTGTGATCTTACTAAGGCTTTATAGAGTGTATTAGCTACCTCATTGATTCTAAGCCCATGTCACACGCCAACGGATGCAAAAAAGGACACAGCGGACGGCAAAATGTTCCATCCGTTGTATCCGCTCTCAAAGGGGCAAATATTTGCATAAACTGGAGCGGACTTCACACGATGTGGGGAGGACGCGCGGTGAGATGCAAAGCGAATGCCGAACGGAAGCAAAGGTGGAGGAAGCGGATGGGGAGCGCGGATGGCACACCGGCAGGGCTTCCGGGGGCCTCAGCAAAGCGGACAGCAGAAAACGGATACGCGGATGCACAGCAGAGCACAGCGGATAAAGCGGATGCAGACCGGAAGCCACTAGGGATGCACAGCGGGAAGCCTAGCGGATGACCGAGCGTTAATTGGCATGCGGGAGGGGATGCCATTGCGTCAAGACCCCGCGATATTAACGAAGCAGCTCGAAGCAGGTCGCCCATTCAGAGAGAAGACTGCTGCCGGACGATTGCCTGCCTCCTGCCTTCCTGCCTTGCCATGCCCTGCCTGCAATGTCTGCCTGCCAGCCTTGCTGCCAGCCTTGCTACCAGCTTGCTACCAGCCTTGCTGCCAGCCTTGCGGCCAGCCTCTGCCAGCCTTGCTGGCCAGCCTGCCTGCAAGCCTTGGTTCATGACTGCTGCATGCTCTGCAGCCTTGCCTGCTGCCAAGACCTCCTGCCACCTTGGTGCCTTCCTCCTGCCAGCCTTGGTCATGTCTGCCCCCTGCCAGCCTTGGTGCCTGCTGCCTGCAGCCTTTTCCTGCCAGCCTTGTGCCTGCCTCCCTGCCAAGCCTTGGTGCCTGCCTTGGTGCCAGCCTTCCTGCAGCCTTGGTGGGCTGCCTGCTGCAAGCCTGCCTGCTCTGCCTGCCAGCCCCCGCCAGCCTTGCTGATCACCTGCCTTGCCAGCCTTAGTGGCCTGCCTTGGTGCCAGCCTCCCTGCCAGACCTTCCTGCCAGCCTTGAGTATCCCTGCAGCCTACCTGGCCAAGCCAGCAACCCACAAACATGACAGAAGCACAAGCAAGCCTCAGCCATCTGCTACCAAGCCCTGGCAAGAGAGGACCAGGGCTACCATCCCCCCCCTGGCCTCTCAACTCTGGTTCTGCTGGGCGTTCTGCCAGCACAGAGAGCTCGCTCTTCGGGTCTGGGGCTTCTTGCTGCTTACTGCTTCCTGGAGGAGCTGACTGACAAGCAACTCCACACGCACGCCTCCACACGCACCTGCCACCCTTACCCCGTGGAACCTAGAGCGACCAAGAGGAGTCCAGAGACTCATTTTGCTTTTGTAAGGTTCTTGTTAAAAAGTCTATTTTTGGATATCATACACTTAGGCTTCAATTTTTTTATTTAATAAAAGTCCTTGGTGGAAACTTTTAGAAAGGTTTAAGCATTTTGCATCATTGTTGGGGATGGGTAAGGATAGCTTTGGGATGGATTAGGTACTGGGAATGGGGTAAAGCTGCTACCACGATGCTATGGATAGCAGATGGATGGATAAACCTCCAGTGGCAAGCATAGTTGGATTGTATGGCCCACCCTCCCAGGTGCCACACATATGGCCCATTATATCCAATAATAATGTACTAACTTATCCACACGATGTAACATACAACAACTCTTTATTAAACGCCTGTTCATTGTAGAGCCCAACCAAACTACCATGGCCCAATCTCATCCGTGTGATCGAGAAGGGCTTGAAGGAAGCATCCATTAAGCACTTACTATCCTGTCTTGCCACTACCACTCTCCAAGCTGGGGAGTTCCATCCATGTCTCGGAGGTTGCGCGCTTCTTCGCTTCATTGTGAGCTCTGTTGGGGTCCTTGCAACATACCTCAGTGTCGATCAGGTTCGCGCCTTTGCCTCCATTCCCCAGGCTCCCGTGTCCATTGCCTTGTTTGGAGGTCCACGAGCCTGTTCTGCAAGACTGGGTAGCGGGTGCGCATGAGATTGTGCAGGATGCCAGCAAGCTTCCATGATCCTCCTCACGGTCTCTGGGCAATGCTGCATGGTGGTGAGAAGTACCTGGAACCTGTTGGCCAGGATGCCAAAGGTGTTGTCCACCACCCGCCTTGCCCTGGACAGCCTGTAGTTGAAGATCCTCTCTTACGCTGGGGAGGAAGTCTGGAAGTGTAGGGCTTCATGAGGAGGTTGTGAGGGAGAAGGCGTCATCCCCCACGATGAAGTAGGGCACATCTTGTGTGTCCGTTGGGCAGGGGTTCTGGATCTGGGAAGCCCACGAGAGGTTGCCTTCCAGCTCCTCCTTGAGGTGACTGGCGTTGTATACCTGGGCATCTGAAGATGAGCCGTTGCCTGAAGCATCGATGTACATGAACTTGTAGTCAGCATTGACCATGGCGAAAGGATGATGCTGGAGAAGCCCTTGGAGTTGAAATAAGTGGACCCTGAGTTGGTTGGAGCTTTGCAGACCATGTGCTTGCCATCTATGGCTCAACAGGTGTGATAAGTTCCACTTCTGATACCACTGCTCTGCAGCTTTCTTCCACTTCTTCAGTGGAGGGGTATTAGAGACTCCTCCTTTTATTCTTCGATGATGGCCTGCACCACTTCTCTGACCACAATGCTGATGGTGTTGGATGGCACCCTCCAGCTGTACTGCATGCTCCTGTAGGAGGCCCTGAGGCCAGGCTGGCGCAGAGTCAGTGCCACTTGAGCCCAGGTTCCAGGCTGGGCTGGAAGTTGGTGTTTGCCTTGATAAACCTGGGTGTCAGGCGCTGCACAACTCGTCAAACATGGCTGGAGGCATCCTCATGAAGTTCTGGAATGCCCGAGTGTCTTCGTTCCTGAGCTCCACCATCAGCTTGTTGATACAGTCCGTCCTCTTGCTCTTCTGGCGAACCATCTCGGACCCAGATTCTTTTTTGGGTGGCTCCTTTTCTTCTCGCAGTAGAGTTCACAAGAGCCTGCAGATGGCCTTCGCACTGTTGCAGAATTATGGTGGCTGCCCAAAAGGACTTTGTTACAATCCACGGTGGACATGACTGGATGCTGTGGAAGAGGAAGAGCCAGATGAAGGCTGCAGAGGTCTGCAACCGCTGGGCTGCTGTTTCTGAAAGTGAGATGCAGAGCAAGTTGCTCCACCTTTTATAGGCAGTATAGGTGTCCTTTGCATCCTCTAGGCATCCTTCTAAGGCATCCTCTAGACACCTTAATATCCTAGATAGTCCCCTCTGCGAATGTTTTTTCCGTTTTAAACGATTTGTTTCCATGCTGCATCCGTTCCGCATCCCGTTCCACTTCCTCCCTGCGTCCAGGCGGATGCGAGTTGCGCGGATGACGTAGCAGATGCCTAGCGGATATAGCGGATGCGTAACAGATGCGTAACAAATGCGTAGCGATGCGTAGCGGCATGCAGACACGGACATTTTCCGCGCAAATATTAGGCAGCCCAAAACTTTTGGAGCGGAATGAAACGTCAATAAACGGATGCTGGACGGAATAGAGAGGAAGCAAAACGGCAGGCAGTGAAGTACATCACGTTTTCGAACGGATGGCAAGGTTTTTTGTCCGTTTACATCCTCTTTGCATCCGTTGGTTCACTTTGACATGGGCTTTAATTGTATCCCTCTGTTAATGCAGTTTAGGATTGCATAAGCTTTTTGGCTTGCTGCTGCTCATATTAGCTGGTTGTCCACTAAGACTCCAAGATCCCTCTCACAGTTACTGCTATTGAGCCTGGTTTCATCCAGTCTTAATATATGTGCATTTTTGGTTTTTCTTGCTAAAGTGTAGGACTTTACTTTTCTCCACATTCTCTATTATCAAGGTGGCATAAAGCAGTACTAACCATGTGACCTTAATACTATCCCTCCATTGATGTAACCTAGAATTACATTGGCCTTTTGGGCAGCTGTAGCACATTGCAGGCTCATATTTAAGTGGTTGTTCATTAGGAGTCCTAGATCCCACTTTCAGATATTTCTGTTGAGCCAGGTGCCGCCTATTCTATACCTGTGCATTTATTTTTTCTTGCTTAAGGGTAAAACCTTATATTTTATGTTGCAATGAATTGTATTTTGTTGGATAGAGCTCAGTGAACTAGTCTATTGAGATCCACCTGGATCTTGAGCCTATCATCTGGGGTGTTGGCTACTCCTGCTAACTTGGTATCATCTGCAAAATCGATAGCTTCTCCTCTTACCCCTTCACCTAAATTGCTTGGGAAGAGTTGAAGAGTTCTACATCTGAGATACACTGTTTCTCAATCTTGGCAACCTTAAGACATGTGGACTTCAATTCCAAATTCTGGGAGTTGAAGTCCAACCTCTTAAGGTTGCCAAAGTTGAGAAATACTGCCCCACGACACACTTCCCATTATGCAGATGTAGTTCCATTGAGGACTACATGCTGAGTGTGCTTGGTCAGCCAGTTACAAACCCATCTGGTGTAGATCCTCTCTGTTCCACATTTTTATGTCTTACCAAGAAATCTACTTTCTCAAATGCCTTACTGAAGTCCAAGTAAACTTAATTCCACAACATTCCTCTACTCCATTAATTTAGTCATTGTTAAAGAATGCAATAAGATGTCAAGGTAATCATTTAAGAGCAGCTGCTACAATGATGTAATGCTAGGAATGAGTCAGCAAGATTTTTAGGCTGATATCACTTTAAGAGCCTGTAATAAGAAAAGGCCCTGTTGGGGTGTATCTCTCTCTCTGTATGTGATTCCATGCTCTAATTGCTGATTGCTGTTTGTTCGAGGTCTTGACCAGAGAAAGTATTCAGCAGGTTCTGACCAGTTCTGGAGAACTGGTAGTGGAAATTTTGAGTAGTTTGGAATACCCTCTGTGACTGGCCCTGGCCCCCTCTATTCTCTGCCTCCTGAGTCCCAGCTGATGAGCTGGGTCTTCTTTGGTTGCCCTGCACAGGAGAACAGAGCTGGAAAGCAGGTTAGTGGGGTGGAGAGGGAATGGGATTTTGCAGTAACCTCCCCCCAGGAGTGGGGAGGGAATGGGGATTTTACAGTATCCTTCCCCTGCCACGCCCACCAAGCTATGTCCATAGAACCGGTAGTAAAAATAATTTGAATCCCACCACTGGTTCAGTGGTTCCAAAATTATATCTGCCAGCTTCTTTAGAATTCTGGGTCACCCATCTGTGATTTGAATTCATTTAGAGGGGATAGTGCAGTTTATGGAGATGTATAGGAGGAGATATATAGGAGGAAGGTCGAGAGCCACTTTACTGCCAGTGACCCATGGCAGATGTGGAGGGGGATACAGGCCCTGACCAAGTATAAAGGCCTGGGACCAACAAACAGCGAGAGCTAAACAGTTTTTCGCACGTTTTGAGACCACCAAGAACCTGGATATATTGCCTCACGAGGACCACGACGCTGCACCTCTTTCTCTTCAGGTGCATGAGGTGAGAAAAACACTGAGAGCAGTAAATTCCAGGAAAGCTGCTGGAAAAGCGCTGGGGCCTGTATGGTATTCCTGGTGCAGTAGTTAAAGCATATGCTCAACAGTTGCAGAAATACTCACAGAGCTGCTCAATCTATCTTTAACACATGCCATCATCCCATAATGCCTGAAGGCTACAACCATCATCCCGTTCCCCCCCAAAAAAACCAAATATAAACACTCTCAATGACTATAAACCCATAATGTTAACAAGCTCCACTGTGAAGGTTTTTGAGTGACTAGTTTCACAGTACATCAGAGACTGCTCCCGCCTCTTTGATCAACATCAGTTTGCTTATAAGCAAACGATCCACCTTGAGGATGCTGCTGGCCATCACACTTTCAAATAGGTGCTGAGTCATCTGGAGAACAAACAGACGCTATGTGAGATGCTCTTTGTGAACTAAGCGCTCCTGTGTTTAACACTATCATCCAGATATACTAGTCAACCCAACTGCTATAATCTGTCCCACTCCAGTTCCTGGATTAAGATCTTTTTGAAAAAAGACCAGCGAGACTTGGCCCCGCACCGTTTCTTCCACTATTACACTCAGTACTGGTTCCCACCAGGGTTGTGTCTTGAGCCCCCTTGCCTATATGCCTTGTCCCTTTGACTCTCACCAAGACAGCAACAAACACCATCATTAAAGTTTGCGGGACGACATGACTGTGATTGTCTCATCTCTGGGGGATTAGACGCATGATAGGCAAAGTAGAGAACCTATCTCGGTGTCACGAGAAAACAAATTCTGTCACTGAATGTCCATAGAAAACCAAAGAACTGATATCGTGGACTTTCAGGAACATGGACAGGGACCACTACCCACACTCAATCATCAATAGAGAACAAGTGGGAAACTGTCCCTACAGTATCCAGATTCCTTGGCATCATTTTCGCTGATCATCTCTTGGTCCCTATTACCTAAGGCTCCATAGTGAGACGAGCTCAGACAATGGCTACACTTCCCGGCAGGTTCGTTCAGGAAGCAACCAATCTGGGAATAGAGCTGGTTGCCTGTGGCTTTCTAGTATGTAAGCTCTGTTGGATGAGGCACCGTGATGACATATTGTCGGGTGATTGTGGTATGAAGGCTTCCACAGTTGAGGACAGGAAAACTGCACAGTGAGTGTAAACACAAGCTCAAAAGATCATTGGTTGCCTCTGCCTCCCTGGAAGGACTTAGCCAGGTTCTCAATGCCATAAGCAGAATCAAGGCCATTACTTAGAAGACGCCCTCACGACCCTGGCAATTATCTTTTTGACCTGCTGCCGTCTGGACAGCATTTTAAGGTCAATAAATCCCACACCACTAGACTAACAAATAGTGTTTTTTTTCTCTGGGCCATCCAAACTGCAAATAAACACAAAGTCACTCCTTATTTTAAGATGTGAAAAGATGTGAAATCTCAATACCCATTCAGATGTATAATAACATATTATAGTACAACGCATCTCTTGTGTATTATACTCGGCTAAGCGTTTACAGTAAGTGTTGGATGTAATTTTGTGTATATTCGTAGATATTGTACTCTCAAATTGCAGATCTATTTTTCTTATCTTCATTTTTAAGTGCTTTGGTTTTATTGTATTGCGAACAGTTGCTGGGATGTATCCACAGTTTTGTTGTACTTGTACAATGGCAATAAAGTTCTTCTAATTCTAATTCTAATGTAAAGACTCACAGAATGAAACACAACCTGGAATATTAAAAACAGAGCATGAATCCTGCAGAGGGAAGGCAATACAGGTTGCCCTCAACTTACAACAATTTGTTTCTTGACTGTCTGAAGTTACAACGGCACTGAAAAAAAGGACATATGGCCATTTTTTTATACTTATGACCATTGCAGCATCCCCATGGTCAAATGATCAAAATTCAGACGCTTGGCAAAAGGACTCATATTTATAACTGGTTTCCTGCAATCCCCTTTTGAGACCTTCTGACAGGCAGTCAATGGGGAAGCCAGGTTCACTTAACAACCATTTTACTCACTTAACAAGTACAGAGATTCACTTAACAACTGCAGCAAGAAAAGTCACAAAACAGGGCCAAACTCTCTTTAACAACTGCCTTGTTGTTGTTAAACTGAAATGTTGGGCTCCATCATGGTCGTAACTCGAGGATTACCTTCATTCCCTTTTTTTTCCCTTCTAAAAAGAGTTTACAAAATTTGTTTGCTTCCTAAAAAGCTGGAAAAGGCCTGCTGTGCTTTTTCTTTATAATTTTTTTATAAAAAAACAACAACAAACAAAACCCTCTTCCAGCTCTACAGTGTATCCGTTGGGTACATATAACTTGTACGCATAATGATATTATAATGCATTTCTTATATTTATATATATAATGTATATATGTAAGAAATATATTTATGAAAGATACCTATAATGTCAATGATAATGTAATAATTAGATAACATGATATAGAACATTGATTGGAATGGTTATAAATGTAATTAATAAGAAAAAGGCCTGTTTTATTCACGAGCCAAAAAGGCTCTTGTAAGGCCCACTCAGTTTTATTTTTCAGACACAGAAGGGGGTCCAGAGTCAATCTTGGCCTGTTTCAAAAAATGTCTCTCAGGACCTTTTTTTCCATTCTCTTGATAATAATTGTTTACCTGGCTTTGCTTTATCTGTACACCATCCGCAGCGTATTTTCCAAAGCACAGCAGAAAAGGGACTCAGGAGTAACAAGCTTTTTTGTGGTGTCATCATGATAACAACCCAAAGCAAGCCGGTGAGCTCATTTGTACACACATGGATCACACACACACACACACACACTGACTTCCAAGGCGTGCATTTTGGATTGGGGATTAGCAATCCCCCGAGCTTCGTTATGCTGAAATAACTCCGGTAAATTGAAGAGATTTTTTTTGTGTGTGTGTAATTAATTGGCCATTGAAGATGGCGAGGGTTGCCGCTTTCTCCATCGAATGTAAAAGGAACATTTATTTGTTCTCTTGATATTCAACTGGCAAGTTTTGCAAAAAAAAAAAAAATCCCAACGAGAACAATTTGGGAACCTACATCGGCCCCGTTGTTTGATCACGGATTAAAATAAAGTCTAGAAAACGAGAGCTGTTCTTTAATAAAATAAAACATGCTTTTAAAAAAAACACACATTCAGGTGGTCTGATGGTACTCTAGTCATTTTTCCCTGAGGTTGGTGCAACAGGCAGAAAAAGAAGTTAAAAATGTTTTCCTACATACTTGAGTGTGATACCTGGGTGTTTATCTTAGGGCTGAATCAGCCAGGAAAAAATTGCTCTTATGCTTTCAAAAGACTTTGAGTTATGAAGTGCTGCCATTGATGTCTGCGTTCTTCTATTTTCTGGGTTGTTACCATGGTTGTTTTAATGTGTTCCATCATGATGCTTATTTATCTTAAGCATTTTGTCAGTGTATTGTGGATGTTTCCTTGCGTTTGATAACATCTGTAAACTGCTGAGAATCTTTCCATTGGGGAGAGGAGAAATTCAGGAAATCAATTCAATTAAATATTTAATAACAAGAAATCTTCCTTTCAGGTTTGACCACTGGCATCTGATCTCTTTTAATCACAAAGAAGCATGATCATTTTTTCTTTCTTTCTTTCTTTCTTTTTCTTCATCTTCTACTTCTTCCTCCTCCTTCTTCCTCCTCCTCCTTGTCCTTCTGCTTCCTCTTCTTCTTGTTCTTCTTCCTCTTCTTTCTTCTTGCTCTTCTTTCTTCTTGCTCCTCCTCTTCCTTCTTCTCCTCCTCTTCCTCCTCATCCTTCTCCTTCTTTCCTCCTTCTTGTCCTTCTTCTTCCTCTTCTTCTTTCTTTATCCTCGTCCTCTTCCTTCCTCCTCCTCCTCCTCTTATTCTTATTCTTATTCTACTTCTTCTTCTCATTCTTCTTCTCCACTTCCTTCTCCTCTTTCTTCTTCCTCCTCCTCCTCCTATTATGTCATGCATTTGTATTTAGAAAGGACAAAGAATTTTTTTTTAAGTTGAGTATCAGTAGACGTTTTCCCACTTCCACCTAGCTTTGAAAAGACATTGCCAGGACCTCAACATTTTTCTGCTATGTTCCCCATGAAACTGCCTTCATTTTGTCTCCAGCCTTGGAGATAGATCCACACCAGTCTCAGAATACTATCGTCAGAATTTGCCCAAGAATATTCAAGGTTGGGAATACCCTTTGGACTTGCTCAATATGTAGAAAAGTTGGAAAGACTGGGAACAAAGTTGAGACAGAATTAGAATCTGTAACAGGGACAGAACTTTTTCAGGCAGGTTTTCAGTCCTGTTGAGGATGGATGGAGAGTGTGCCAAGATAGTAGAGATCGGCCTCAACTGAGTTCAGTAGAGTATAGAGATCATCGAGAAGATCCCCAAACTGCTCAATCAGCCACATACATCTAAACACTAGCAGAGAAAATATACACCTATGCATGCATTAAAAATGTGCAATGTTTGAGCAGATTTACAGTTTATATTAATTCATGATGTTTTTCTGCTTGGTTGCAAACCATCGTGAGATCCAGTTGCTAACATTTTCCTTGGAGGCACTGCCCATTTGCTCACTGATTAGAGATGATGAGAAGAGCCTGCAATAGTTCAGATGTTGCTCAGCTATTAATTCCAGCTGCCATAACTCTAATTCACATTATATATTGGGTGGAATGCTAGCTGTTGTTATTCAGAGAAGTTGGAAGATAGCAACAGCAATAAAACTTACATACCACTTCATAGTGCTTTACAGCCCTCTCTAAATTTATTTATTTATTTATTTATTTTATTTTATTAGTCAGTCACTTACAAGATAATAGGTATAAGTATAAACATAGTTATGAACACATGAAATGGATACATAAAAGAAAAATAAAAAGAAACAATAGGACAGGGATGGTAGGCACATTGGTGCGCTTATGCACGCCCGCTACAGGTCAATAGTAGACAGTCTAAGGTTAAGGTCAATAGTGAGGTCAATAGTAGACAGTCTAAGGTTAAAGTTTTTGGGGTTTGGGGAAAGAAACCACAGAGCCAGGGAGAGTCAGACATTGACCACTCTGTTGCTGAAGTCATATTTCCTGCAATCAAGTTTGGTGCGGTTAACCATGAGTTTGTATCTATTGTGTGCTCTTGTATTGTTATGGTTGAAGCTGAAGTATTCATTGAGGTAAGTCATTGCAGTGTATGATTTTATATACCATATTTAGATCAGACCAAAGATGGCGTAATTCAATGTTTCTAGGTCTTGAATTTCAAGTCTGGTGGCGTAAGGTATTCTACAATGAGTAGAGGAGGGGAGAACTCTTCTTGTGAAATATTTCTGGACTTTCTCAACTGTGCTAATATCAGATACGTAATGTGGATTCCAGACTGATGAGCTGTATTTGAGTATTGGTCTAGCAAAAGTTTTGTATGCTCTTGTTAGTACTGTGAATCAGCATCTAGCTCCCAACAATTTGGCTCCTCATTTTACTAATCTTGGAAGAATGAGTCAACCTTGAGCCTGGTGGGATTTGAATTGTCAAATTGCAGGCAGTGACAATCAGCAGAGTAGCTTGTAGTACAGCACTCTAACCACTGCGCCACCGAAGCTCAGTGCTCAGTGAAGATCATCATTCCCTATCTTTTGGGAAGAACCTACCAGCATTGGTCCCACCATTGTGATCCTGTTTTCCAATTGGTCTATATTGTGGTATTTTTAATCATCCTTTAACCATTTGCCCTGCTGGAATGGGACAACTTGCCATGGCCATTTCATCATAGCCAGAGGTGGTATTCAGCTGGTTCAGACTGGTTCTGGCGTACCAGTTGTAGAAATTTGGAGAAGTTTGGAGAACCTGCAAATACCGCCTCTGGCTGGCCCCGCCCACCCATACCTGCCCTTTCCTGTCCTATATTCCCTTGTTTTTTAGCTCAGCTGATTCACGCTGCAGAGTGGATTGCCACGCCTCAGCTGAGCTAAAAAAACAGTTCACCTCACTAGAGCTGGCAAAGGGTGGTTTTTGAGTGCTTGGCGTGCGAGCGAAGCATGGTCTCATAGAACCGGTGGGAAAAAAATTTGGAATCCCATCACTGAGCGGTACTAATACTTCATGTAATACTTTATCTGTAGCCATGGCCATCTCACCATGGCCAACTCACAGTGACCATCTCACCACAGACAACCCACCACAGGATGAATTGCTGTGGTCCACTCAGTGTGAGGTAACTCACCACGGGACAACTCCACAAGTCAAGGTGATAAATATCTGCCATTTTTTCTTTTACATTATTTCTGTTGACAAAAAATGTATGTAATGTAGAAGAAACAGTGGCAGATGACATTGATCACATTGAGTTATCCCATATGGACTGTCCCACAGTGAGCTGGCCACACTGGGTTGGCCATGGCAAGAGGGTCATGACAAGTTGGACAAAGCAAGATGGCTGCACTGAGTTGGCTACAGCGAGATGGCCACCATGAGTTGTCCTAGCCCAGGGGTGTCAAACTTTTGGCCTGCAGGCTGGATGCATCACGCTCTGGCCATGCCCATCCTGGTTTAGCGAAGGGGGAAAAGTCACGATACGTCACATGATGGACACCCCTGCCCTAGATCCTTTGCCTCCTATACACTCATCTGCAGGCCTCTGCAGCTAGGCAAGAGAAGCCAACTAATGAAATAGGCATGGTGATGACAAGATGCAAACTCCAGACCTTTTCTGCTTGCTTTGCAAGAAATGTATGAATCATGTTTAATGGCGTTTCACTTTGCTGCAGATCTTTGTGAGCACATTCTTTGAACTGTATTTAATAAGACTAAATTACCTTTATGAAATGGAATAAACCCAGATGGTTCAGGGATGCACTGAAAGTGGAATGTGGACTGAAATTTATCAAGCGAAGGATTATAAGGAGGATCTTCAGAATGCTCCAATGTTCCTTCTTGTTCTTATTCATCCAGAGACTCAGCACACTTCAAACAAAGGCAGGTTTATAACTGCTGTTGTTCATTTCCAAGCTCAAAGCTTCATTTACTCATGCACTAATACACATGTATACATACCAAAATCAATCCAGGTGAGTGGTTCCACTTTCTTGAATTCCAGAAGGAATAAAGGATGCCCAGCCTACGTGATACCTCCAAGGTGAAGAATGGGTTTACTTAACAGAATAACAGAACAGAATAACAGAGTTGGAAGGGACCTTGTAGGCCATCTAGTCCAACCCCCCACCCCAAGTAGGAGACTCTACAGCATTTCTGACAAATGGCAGTCCAAACTCTTCTTGAAACCTGTTCTATGTAGACTCTGGAAAGAGTGCAGAGAAGAGCAACAAAGATGATTAGGAGGCTAAAACATATGAAGAACAGTTGCAGGAATGGGGTATGTCCAGTCTAGTGAAAATAAAACAAAAAAAAGACTAGGAATGACATAATAGCAGTATTCCAGCATTTGAGGAGTTGCCATAAAGAAGAGGGAGCCAACCTATTCTCCAAAGAACCTGAAGCAGAAGTATTCAGCAGGTTCTGACCAGTTCTGGAGAACCGGTAGCGGAAATTTTGAGTAGTTCGGAGAACCAGCAAATCCCACTTCTGACTGGAGATTTTACAGTATCCTTCCCCTGCCACGGCCACCAAGCCATGCCCACAGAACCGGTAGTAAAAAGAATTTGAATCCCACCACTGAAGGCAGAAGAATCCATGGATGGAAACTTATCAAGGAGAGAAGCAACCTAGAACTAAGGAGAAACTTCCTGTCTGTGAGAACAATTAATCAATGGAACAATTTGTGTCTAGAAGCTATGGTTGCTTCAACATTGGAGAGTTTTAAGACAAAATCCGACAGCCATTTGTCTGAAATGGTATTGGATCTCCTGCCTGAGCAAGGGGTTAGATTAGAAGACCTCTAAGGTCCCCAACTCTGTTGTTCTGTTATTATTCTGCTATATTCAGGGGTGGACTGCTGGGGGTTCACAGGTGGTTCGGCAGAGCCCCTAGCTAAGATTCTGTGCAGTTCAGAGAACCCCCAAATCCCACTCCTGGCCGGCCCCTCCCATCCCACCCCTCCCCTCCCCTCTCAGGAGTCCCCATGCTTTTTGGATGCAGGTAAGTGCAGGGCTCGGGAAGAGCAAAAAACAGGCCTCCTGGAAGTTCAGGAAAGCCAGAAATGAGCCTGTTTCCGCCATCCAGTGAGCCTCCGGAGCCCAGGGAGGTTATTTTGGACCTCCTGGAGGCTCAAGAAAAGCCTCAGGAGCCCGGGAAGGGCAAAAATTCCCCCCTCACTGTGATGCAGGAGGCTGACTAGGCCACACCCATCATGGCCATGTCCACCCAGCAACCGGGCAGAAAAGCCGATGCTAAAAATTTTGAAGCCCACCCCTGGTTATATTATGTTATAACTATGAAATCCTGCAGCTCCCATCACTTTTATAATGTCCAACAAGACTTGATCCGTCCCACCTTGGTTCTCTTCTGATGCCTCCTCAGAGGTGGGATTCAGCAGAGGTGGGATTCAGATTCTGGAGAACCGGAAATTTTGAGTAGTTTGGAGAACCAGCAAGTACCACCTCTGACTGGCCCCACCTCCATCTATTCTCTGCCTCCCATCGAGTCGCAGCTGATCGGCTGGCTCTTCTGTGGTTGGCCTGCACAGGAGAATGGATCTGGAAAGAAGGTTAGTGGGATGGGGAGGGAATGGGGATTTTGCAGTAACCTTCCCCTGCCACACCCACCAAGACACACCACACCCACCAAGCTACTCCCACTGAACCAGTAGTAAAAATAATTTGAATCCCACCACTGTGCCTCCTGATATATTTCCCCGTTCACCTCGGGACCACCTTGTTGTTTTCAGAATCGTGTTATGTTTTGGAAACCATTCCTTGCTTGCATATCATGAAATGGAATTTGGATGATGACCTTGGGGAAGGAATGGATGAATAATTCAAGGAGGAGAAACAGCCGGTCAGTCTGGGGAAAAGCGGAAAGCATGAGAAGGAAACTCAAAATAACACCTCCTTGATGCCCTTTAGTATAAGATGGGGCAAGCAATATTCTAAGATGCTTTCGAGATGGTTATCATACAAGAATAAAGTAGCATTTCTGCAATATATCAGCCCCTTGAATGTTGACCAGATCAAGAAACGTTTCAGGGAACCCTAAAACTTTTATTGAGAGGAATTATTGTAAAGGAAACTAGCCAGTGGTGGGATTCAAATTTTTTTACTACGGGTTCTACGGGCTTGGCTTGGTGGGCGTAACTTGGTTGTGTGTGGCAGGGGAAGGTGACTGCAAAATCCCCATTCCCTCCCTACCCCACTAACCTGCTTTCCAGCTCCATTCTCTTATGCAGGGCAACCAAAGAAGGCCCAGCCAATCAGCTGGGACTCAATGGGAAGCAAAAGAATAGATGGGGGTGGGGCCAATCAGAGGTGGGATTGGCTGGTTCTCTGAACTACTCAAAATTTCCGCAACTGGTTCTCCAGAATTGGTCAGAACCTGCTGAATACCACCTCTGAATCCAGCCAGTCCGATTGTATTTTGCCTGCACCCTTTCTTATTTGCCTGTGAATTAGGAAATATCTGAGATACTTTTGCCTTCCTTTCTGGTTTTCAGCTCAAGCCATGTTTACCTTCTCTTCACTTTGTTAGTCGATCTCCCTCCATCATCCCTTTATTCTACAGAATCCCTGCAATGTCTGTTTCCTGACCAGGCCTACCTCAAAGGGCTGACAGCTTTTATGGGTTTTTTTTTTTTCAACTTATTTTCAGGAACCNATGGGTTTTTTTTTTTTCAACTTATTTTCAGGAACCTTGAATTGCTCTTTCAGCTTTCTTCAGTTGCACCTGAGCTTACATGGTTTCTGGAGGTGTCAGAAACTGATGGTGCTTGGGGTTGGGGTTTGTTGTTGTTGTTGTTTTTGGGTTACTCATCCTAATGAACCATCCCTGCCTACATGTTTTTAACCAGTCTGGAAGGTTGTTTAGGAGGAGTTTATTTCATTCGATCTTTTTTTTCTAATCCTGCTTTTATTATTTTTTGTAAATGACTCAAGGGCATAAGCATGCCTAATACTCTTTCTTCCTCCTATTCTCCCCACAACAACGCTGTGAGATAAGCTGGACTAGGAGTAATTGGCCCCAAATCATCCAGCCATGTTTTCAAGTCTAAAGTAAAACTCGAACTTGCAGTCTCCTGGTGATGGGCCCAAAGTCACTCAACCAGCTTTCACACCTAAGGTGGGACTAAAACGCATAGTCTCTAACCTGGCACCTACACCCAGTGGTGGGATTTGAAATTATTTTTACTATCGGTTCTGTGGGCATGGCTTGGTGGGTGTGGCAGGGGAAGGATACTGTAAAATCTCCATTCCCTCCCCACCCCACTAACCTGCTTTCCAGCTCCATTTTCCTGTATATAGAGCAGAGAATAGAAGTGGGCGGGGCCAGTCAGTGGTGGGATTTGCTGGTTCTCCGAACTACTCAAAATTTCCGCGACCGGTTCTTCAGAACTGGTCAGAACCGGCTGAATACTCACCTCTGACTACACCGCACTGGTTCTCATTCTCTCAGGAAATGTTTCCTTCGGATTAAATTAAAACACTGAAAGCTAGAGAGGTCTGTGTTGAGTTTTGGTCGCCATCATGTAAAAAAAAAAAAAAAAGCTTTTGAGACTCCAGAAAAAGTACAGAGAAGAGCAACAAGGATGATTAGGGGACTGGAGGCTAAAACATATGAAGAACAGTTGCAGGAACTGGGTAGGTCTAGTTTAATGAAAAGAAAGACTAGGAGAGACATGATAGCAGTGTTCCAATATCTGTGGGGCTACCACAAAGAAGAGGGAGTCCAGCTATTCTCCAAAGCATCTGAAGGTTGAACAAGATGCAATGGATGGAAACTAATCAAGGAGGGAAGCAACCTAGAACTAAGGAGAAATTTCCTGACAGTGAGAACAATTAATCAGTGGAACTGCTTGTCTCCAGAAGCTGTGAATGTTCCAACACTGGAAGTTTTAAAGAAAAGATTGGACAACCCTTTGTCTGAAATAATACAGGGTTTTCTGCCTAAGCAGGGGGTTGGACTAGAAGACCTCCAAGGTTCCTTCCAACTCTGTTATTCTGTTCTAATCTATATGCTGAAACAAGGATAGAACTCAGGGGGGAAAAAACATTGACAATCATCCTTTAGTAATGACCTGTGTGAATCCATCTTATTACCTATTCTCTTTTGTTTCCACAGTAAATTTGAAAGCATTTTTTTTGTGCAATTAAGTAAGAAGAAGTAGGAAAAATGCAGGTTTTTCTTTTTTAATATCTATTAAGTACAGAAGTCAATCCGTCTCCTTTTCCAATTTTTTCCATGACATTTGCATCTGTCTCCATTTGGCGACTCCTGAAATACTCGTAAAAATAAGAAATATCCTATAAACTTAAACTCTCTTTCTTAAAGTGAATCCAGTAGCCTTGTACGATCATTTTAATGCACCAATGAATCCTGCCATACATCTAAAATTGTCTAGAAATTTTATGGAAAGTGAAAATACAGAAAGAGATTTTAAAAGCTACCACCCAGTCTACAGGTGAAATATTCTTTATTAGCCCTTAGTGAAAAAAACGATGTTTGGGAATCCTCTTACACCACACAATTCATAAATTTCAGTCTGTCTTCTGCATCCTGGTGGCCTCTTGATATATTAGAATTATGTTCACACCCATCATCCTTTTTAAAAGATGCAACATAATGCCAAACATAGAAACAGAACAAGAAATAGTGAGCCAAAAAAATTAAGCACCTTAAAAAGGGACGGAAATCTAGTTCAGTCTAATTTATGTTAACATAGTTTACTATACGCTACTTCCTCAAATATTTTTTCTTTTTAAAAAAAAAAATTATTAGACAAACACAAAAACAAAACAGAGAGGAACATTAAAAACAATGAACATGGTACAATCCTCACCCACATAGTTGTCTTCCATTGCTAAGTCACATATAAAAATAGTGCCTATTTACATTCTATATACATAATATATAATATATACATTTAATCATTTCTTATTATCTTGATCCTTTCTCTTTTCTAACCAACCATAAAACTTATCCCATACTTTGTAATAATCCAATTCATCCTTATTTTTTAATTCTTTTGTCAATTTATCCGTTTCTGTGTACATCCAGATTTTCCTAATTATTTCTATTTCACTTTGAGTTTTTTTACATTTCCACTGTTGTGCATAAGCCAATGTCGCAGCTGTGATTATATGAATTATTAAGTATATAATATACTTGTCATATTTTCCCACATTAATTCCTGACAAGAAAAATTCGGCTCTATATTCTGTTTTAAACATACATCTCTTCTAACCATTTCTGAATTTTCTGCCAGAACTTTTGGGCTTCTTTGCAATTCCATCATAAATGATAATACATTCCATTTTCCTTATTACACTTCCAACATACAGGGGAAAGATTTGGATACATTTTTGCCCCAACTTTGATGGTGGTATATGCCATCTATAAAACAATTTATAATTCATAATTTTCCACTCTTGCCAATCCCTCTTGTTTTCATCACCTCCATACAATACGTCGTGAACTGACTTTTGTTCTGCAAAATTTCGTCGTCTTTAAGAATTTGATAACTCCACCCACAACTTTCTAAATCTTCCACTTCCTCCTCTCAACCTATTCTTCAGCGGTTTGGCCAGGTCATTTCCAACCTTCCCACAGGGAAAGTCAATGGGGAAACTAGATTCACTTAAGAACCCTGTTACTAATTTAACAACTGCAGTGACTCACTTAACAAATGTGGCAAGAAAAATTGTAAATTGGGGTAAAACTCACTTAACAAATTTCTCAGTTAGCAACATAACATTTTGGGCTCGGTTGTGGTTGTAAGTTGAGGACTAGCTGTATAAGTCTCCTGCGAGAGTAGTGGGTTGGACTATGACTTCCAAGGTCCCTTCCAACTCTATTACTGTTGCTGAAGATAGTTTCTTGGACTTAAGATACTGTAAATCTAATGTGAAGATGAGCAGAGTCCTGGAGAAATAAAAACAAGATTAGTCCTAGAGAGGATAGGACAAAAGCAAGAAAAACAAGAACAATTGGAATGGCTAAAGCAATAAATTTTCCACTGGTATACAGCTATGAAAGCCAGACACTGAGAAAGAGAGAGAGTAAGATAAAGGAGATAAATGTCCTTGAGTTATGGAAGTGCAGATGGTTTACGAAGAGTGTCATGGAACCAATCAATGGCCCCTGGATAAAATAAAAATTGGTCTCCCTTCATGTGATAACAAGCAAACAAAAACACACATATTTTCAGCATCTGATGTCTATGGCTTATGAACTGGGAAAAAAAAAACTGGTTATGCCTGAGAGAGCTGGTGGAAGTTGAACACTGAGGCAGATGGACAAGGTTCATAAAATATGCGTAGTCGTTGCAAGCTGTTGCAAATTGTAAGGCTTTGTCAGGTCCACCACATTTATCTCAAGATAAACATGGTTATATCTGTAGAAGCTTTACAGCTTGCAAAGAATGTGGTGCTCTCACGATGCAACCTCTCTCTCTTTCATACAGGGAACATGATGCCATGTCTCACATCCATGTTTGCATGTTGATGGCATTCTCGTTTACTCCCTCCCCCATCCTCCCAAGGGGTTTCTGCTGGTTACTAAACATACAATTAAAAGTCTGTAAAGATTCTCAGTCATCCAGGTCATGGATGTCCTAAAGGTGGTTTGTTTGTTTTTAGGAGGCAACTGGACTGTCTTGTTTTTTATTTTAAGATGTTTGTTTCCCATCCAAGAAGCTTCTTCAGCTCTCACAGGATAGTGGGGAATGGAAGGATTTATATTCCTTGCAGACAGTTGGTCATTTGCATCCTTTTAGAGGTCACTGAAGCACTCTAAGGTTTATCTGTGTCCTCAGGGTCATCTGAGTAAGTGCTCCAGGTTCCTGTAGTCTGCAATTTTTTTTTCTCTGGAAATCCATTCCTATTCCCACACCATACAAAGGGTGTTCATCCCAAATTGTTGAACTAAAAGTCTGCAGAGATTCTAAAAGGATGCAAAGAAAGTTCCTGTTCAGTTGTCAGGCCTTGTTTTTGTTGCCCAAAACTTCATCCTTCTCTGGCAGTTATGATCCACATTATTTGAAAGCCCCATTAGTGGTAGGGGACCTAAAAATAAAATAGAAATAAAAATGACTCATGTTTCTTGAGATCAACAATTCTTATCATTGCAGTCGTCTCACCTGAGGCTGTACATAAGAATACCTAATGAGCTTTTGTCATCCTTACCCAGAGTCTCATGCAAAATATCTACAATTAAGCTATGGCAACTATGTGATATAATCAAAATAAGGCATGATTTCCTAATCATAAGAGCTACATAAGTGCTACACAGTGTAGCACTCTCCCTCCTGGGGTCACGGATGCTTCATTGCTGATCATTGTCAAACAAACATTGGGCCGCAATTTTATTTGGATTCTTATTCTAGGTAGGTGGTTTTGCCAGAGGTCTTTTTGCTAGAATTCCATGATATGGACTTGGAAACCTTGCATGATTGCAGAGGCTCTGGCTGGAACCCCTGAATTTTACACAATATATGTCAACAGTTTAAATACATAAGTAAAGTAAATGAACAAACTAGGAAATAGAGTTGTAGGAGGTCTGGGTGTCAAGGAAGGAAGGAAGGAAGGAAGGAAGGAAGGAAGGAAGGAAGGAAGGAAGGAAGGAAGGAAGGAAGAAAGATGCAAGAGTGGGAGGGAGGAATATGAAAGGGTGGGATGGAGAGAGAGAGGAGAAAGGGAGATGTAAGGGAGGGAGGGGGAAGAAGGGAGGGAGGAAGGAAGAAAGAAAGATGCAAAGGACAGAGGGAGGGAGGGGGGAGGCGGAAGATGAGAGGGACGAGGGAGCGAGGAAGAAGGAAGGAAGATAGGAAGAGGGAAGGAGGAAAGAGGGAAGGAGGGAGCAAGGAGAAAGCAAGGAGGAAGAAAGGAAGGAGGAAAGGTGGAAGGAAGGCAGGAAGGAAGGGAGGGAGGAAGGAAGGGAGGGAGGGAGGGAGGGAGGGAGGGAGGGGAAAGAAGGGAAGGAGGGAAAGAAGGATTTAAATTATAAAATGTGACGTGCCTAAGAAACTTTCCACGGACATCCACGATGTGAGGCCACGGAAACAGAATTCAGAGTAGCCTTCCTCACGCTGGTTTCATACCACACAGTGCCACTAAAAGATGACTTGTCGTCACAAAGTGGCAATTGTTTCAAACCCAAACAAACTGTGAGAACAGCCTTTCCCTGACAAAGGCCGAGACTTGCGAGCGAAGGCCCGACATCTGGAAAGCTGATCAAGAAAGCTCTGCTTGGAGCCCTCCGGGAAGGGAAGGGAAGGCCTAAACGTTTTGTGTCAAATGCCAGCATCGTTTCAAAGGATACCAGGGCGAAAAGGGACCGGAAATAGCAGCACAAGGTACATTAGCCCAGAAACATCTCTCTACCTGCTGAGGGTCCAGACACCAAACTTCCTTCCATTTCCTTGGAATGGAGCCGTTTCCTTTGGCTTGGTTTAGCCAGAGTAACATACGAGCCTTAATTGCTCAAAAGCGGCATTCGTTCTGCTCTCTTCATGCAGGGCTGGTAATGGAGCCTTTTGTAGCTCTTGGCAACACAGAAGAAAGTTTCCTCATGGAGGAAAAATTTCAGCACGCTGTTAAGCGCTGGAGAAATCCACTCCCTATTAATCAGGGAATGCTTTCACAGCCCTTGTCTTTTTCGGCTGGGGTTTTTCTTTTTTTTTCTTCAGAGGGTGTGTGTGTGTGTGTGTGTGTGTGTGTGTGTAAGAGATGGAGCCTGATAGGGTGATAAGTGGCTTTTTAAATGTTTAATTATTTTCTTATTTATGGTGTGAAAGGACCCAGGGCCGCTGTCTCGCTGAGTTAATGGGAGAGCCAGGGATCCTTGGCGGAAAGTTTTTTCAAAGAGACTCCGAATTCTTCTCATCATTTGTGAGTGAACATTTCCTCTCAGGGTTCGGCTTCAGAATTTCATCCGTTCCAGGAAACGGCATATTTGTTTCTTTGATTGTTTATTTGCCAGATCGCTACCTCAGCTTTCTGCAGGAAGAAAAGACACCAGACAGGTAGGCCTTGATTTACAAAGAGTTCGCCGAGTCATCGTTTGAAGTTACAACGGCCCTGGAAGAAGTGATTGTTCTATATGTAAATAGTTGACTCCTAGACTACATTTCTGATTGGTCCAGTAAAGTAAGAAGTGGATTGGTTCACTAGGAACCAATCCAAAGAAACGCAATCAAAGAAGCTGCTGAAAGGCCGGCAAAATTCAAGGCAATTGCCATAGGCTGGAAAGCAGGCAGGCGCGGCTTGTCATGAAGGCAGCTAGCCTCCGGCCTGCAGCCAATGTGTTCCTATATTCGCTGTTTGCTTGTACAACAAGCCTTTGTGTGTTGACAAGTACCCTGTGTCTTATCGTGGTTGCTCGAACAAACGACCTGGCGCCACCGTGGGAGGTGGATCGTCCGAAAGCGCTAAACCTGCGACGCGGGTGATAAGAAGGGCCCAGAACGACCCGGCAGAGAATGCGCCTGGAACGAACGCACCGCCCACACCCTTCACCCGTTATATGAAATGAGGGATTGATTGATCATATTGATACAGGCTCGCTGTCCAAATGCTATCTGGAGTACAATGCAATGGATTATCATGCGATCGGAACAACGCAAGCGAGCTTGGTATTCCTCACCCATCTGCGGACCAAACGTGTTCTAAATGGCAAAAGGCCCTTGCGAAAGCCCAGAGATCGTTTAAGAACTGAACGTGGCCTGAACTACAAAGAATTCTTCAAAGACACTACGCTCGTAGTGTCAAATCTATAAGCGGCATGAGTTTCACCGCACGAGACCAGCCGAGAAGGGAACCGTGCCGATTCGTGGCTGCTTAAGACCAATAGGGGGGAGTGTGATCTTCCGAATACGAGAAGCGATGAGGGATCGGCGTGGTGTTGGGGCTTAGGAACACACTATGCACAAGATAAACTTAAACATAGCCACATCACTGTGACGAAGCAATGCGCGAAGTCATGGCCGCCAAAGACCGCAAAGAAATCGGCGGTCACAATGAAGAAAATGAGACATAAATGCTGAAGAAGACAAAACCCCAGCTAGAGACAAGAAAGCAGCACCACCACCACCCACTTTCGAAGAGTCGAGAGAGGAAGCCGATCGAGCGAGGAAGACGACTGAGGTCCACATCTTCTCGCAAATAAAAAGAGGCTTGAAAGAAGAAATTGGCGGGAATGTGCTGGCTGTGGAGGACATGCCCGAGCATGAATGCAGGGTTTCCGATGCTATTCTGCAGGTACTGTAAAAACGTGGGCACATGAGAAAAGTCGCAGAAACAAAAAAAGCTACAAGGCCCCACGAGACGCAGAAGATAATTCCCCAACACGAGCCGAGCTAAAACGAGCGGAAGAGAAAAAGTGGCAACAAGAGAAACGACCAATATACACACCAACGTCACTATAGAAAGCGCTCAGACGGAAAGCGCAAGAAGGTTAAAGGATGTAACAACGAGGGAAGCCCTGTAGATGGAAGTGGACTCCGGTCCTTCCTTTCGATGTGTCTGGGATACAATTAAAAAAACTAGTCCAGGACATCCAAATCCAGACAATGCAAAAACAACCGTTGACTCTCAAAGACTATCAGGGAAACCGAATCCCTGTAGGTTGGCATGGACAATTTTTGGTCCAGCCTATTAAGCCAACATGTAAAAGACTTGCCGGCAAACCATAGTTTGACCGAGACAGGGACGAGCCTCCTGGGCATCTGAATGGTTCGCACCTTGGGCATCGGATGACCGGATCGATCGAGTGACGAACAACGCGGTTGGAAGATGACCTCATTCCCGAATTCCAAGACGTTTTCTTTACGGCTCACTGGGATGTATCGGGAAATCCCATTTTCTTTTAGCCTAGACCCCAAATAAGCCCGCAAGAAGATTAAAGCCAGGCGAGTTCCCCTTTTGCGCTACAAGGCAAAAGATTAGAGAACACTCGACAAAGCAATGAGCCCAGGGGGTGTTGGAACCATGTGGGACCATGCCAAATGGAACGCCTATTGTTACACCCATAAACACCTGACGGGTCGCATTATGAATCTGTGGTGACTATAAGGAACTGAACCTACGCTTACAGACCAAGGCGCATACCGGTGCCAGTAGCTCAACATACTGCTTCCACTCTCTGGGCAGAGGGCAAAGTTTGTTGCTAAACTGACTTGGCGCAAGCTAGCAGCAACTCCCAGTGGACCAGAAACAGCAGAAAGCGCAAACTATGAGTCACACACAAAGGGCGCATTTCAAATGCACCCGACTCCCAATTTGGAGTAAGCGTGGCACTGGGCGTTTTCCAAAGTTTGATGAACTCTCCTTAATGGCATACAAGGAGTCGTCCCTATTTTGACGACGTCTAATCTCGGCCAGAGTGAGACTCAATTAAGAAAAAGACTCACAGAAGTACTACAAAATTTAGGGAATTGCCTCAAGGTAAAAAGAGAAAAATGACTGCCTGAATGAAAAAAAGGTTGAATTCTTCGGCTACTCATAGACGGTGAGGCATCCACCCCACAGATAAAAAAATGCAAGGCAATCCAAGAAGCACTGAACCGAGAAACAAACAGAAATCTGCAAGCCTTTTGGATTATTAATTATTTATCATGATTTCTGCAAACAAGGCCACTATAGCTGAACCGTAAACACCGTCTCTTTTAGATAAAAAGGCCAAACTGGACGTGGGGTATGCAAAAAAGGAATGCTTTCAAAATATTAAAAAAAGTGCTAACCGTGACAAACGATTTCTTATTCAATTTAGCAGGACACTGCCTTAAAGAGTGACCTGGACCTTCCCATTTGAGATAGGGTGCCGTCCCTGATCCACCAACTTCCTGATGGCAGAGCAGCACGCGCATATTATTTTAGGACTCTGTCAAAGACTAGGCGAAATTACAGTCAACTGACAGGGAAGCCTAGAATAGCGCTGGGTAAAAACTGCTTCCACGAATATCTGTACGGTGGGTTTTTTCAAATTGTAACGGATCACAAACCACTGATGGGAATTTTGGCGGAAACCTGCGACGCCTCAAACATAGCGTCACCAAGATTAGATCAGTGCGAAAACAAGCGTACATCGCTAGATGCAGAGTTCCTGTCAGGCCTTTCTATACTCTTGACACATCGCCAGGGAACAAATTTCCATGCGGACGCTTTGAGCAGGGAGCACCTCCTACAACCACTGATGAAGACCCGGCACACATGACAATCGCTCGCAAAAAGAGAACTTGTCCGATTCTAACCCATCTCTGCCTATGAATTTCGCAAGAGCCACCGCTTAAAGACTCGTTGACGCCGTGTTTTTTGGCTGGCGTAGGCTAAGGCTGGCGGAGACCCAAAAAACTTGAAACTTTTAAACCTTTCCGGTCAGACGACTGAACTTTCTATTCAACAAGGGGTGTTTGTTGTGGGAGATCGGGTGGTATCCAACCAAGTTTGCAGCCCAGGGTACTAGGTTATTGCACGAAGGTCACCTGGAAGTGGTTAGATTCGAAAAGCCTGGCCAGGAGCTATGTGTGGTGGCCAGTATTGATGAGCATAGAGTATTGGTCAAGCTCTTGCCCAATAAAATGCCAGGAATTGGACCTCTCTCCAGCAACAGCACCCTATCAGGGACTGAGACCTCCTAGGTGGACCTGGTCAGAATTCATATAGAGCTTCGCGTGCCAACAAGGGGCATTCTTTCTGGTTGTCGTTGATGCCTACTCAAATTGCCATTGAAGTAAGCAATCATGCAATCACGACACAGAAACGCTAATAAAGAAATTAGAACGACCTTTTGTCACCCACGGTCTACCAGTACGTTCTTGATCTGGACAATGACCACAACTAAACAACTTGCAATTTGAGCATACCGTAGCCTCCTAGGTATCAGACATGCCCTAACCACCACGCCGGCCCATCGGCTGCAAACGGCAGAGGCTGAGAGAATGGTCCGGTTTACAAAAGAAGGGCTAGAAAGAATGGGGACACAGGAGAGTCCAACAAAAGTAACCTTTACTCGACACTCCAGCACATAACGCCCAGTACAATTATAAGGAAGTCCCGCAGGAATTACTGTAGGGGCGAAATTAACGATCACACTTGAACAGACTAACCAAATTTAACCAGAAACCCCTGATTCCTCCACAGGTGTTATGGCAATTCGAAATAGGCGACTTTGGTTTACGCAAAGAACTGATACAGGTGAACCGGTATGGTACCAGAACAAATTACCAAGTCACAGGCAATTCTACCGTTGAACGGTAGACGATGGCAGGGATGGAAGCGCACATCGACCAGTTCGATCCGATAATAGAGGACCCACAGACACAACCAGTCGCCGACGAAGACTGACAATCTTCAAACCAGGGTGGGGGGGAAAGGCGAAAGTTAATAAAGAAAAAAAAACCGTTTAAAACCGCAAACAAGACGAAATTTGTACAAACAACAAAGAGCAAATATAAAGAACTCACTGTTGAAGAGACTTGCGGGAAGACCATCGGCAGGGGCCAGCCAGGCCAAGCTCAAACTGCCAATGGAAACGGGTTGGAGCGGCAAAACCGCGGCCTAGAGCAACTCAGGGCGGTAAATGGCTGGACTCACCCCTTCCCAGGACGGTTCCAGAGCGCAAGATCGGCAAGACACGCAGCCCATCCGAACGGTCGAAGTCTTCGCTAAGAAATGAACGCGCAGTCCAAATCGAGCCGGAGAAGCCCCACCTACGCGTGACTTGTAACTAGTCAGGGACTGAACTAACCAGGCGAGGGGGTCTATAATTTAATGGTTGACTCTAGGACACATTCTGATTGGTCCATAAAGTAAAAGAGCTGCTAAAGGCGGCCAATCTCAAGGGAATCCATAGGCTGAATAGCAGGCAGGCAGCTGTATAAAAGGCTGGCCGTCGGCTGCAGCCAAAGCGTTCCTATTTGATATTCTGACTGTTGTTTGAATAAAGCCTTTGTTGTTGGAACCCGGTCTACCTCGTGTGTTTTCCGAACAAAACAGTGATGTACGACCATTTTTCATCCTTATGACCGTTGTAGCATCCCCGTGGTGGTTGTATGATCAAAATTTGGATGCTTGGCAATTGGCTCAGATTTATGATGGTTGCAGTGTCCCCAGGGCTCATGTTTTTTGCAATAACCTTGTGCTAATTTAACAACTGCAATGATTCACTGAACAACTGGAGCAAGAAAGGTTGTAAAAGTGGGAGAAGCTCATTGAACAACAGTCTCACTTAGCAACAGAAATATCGGGCTCCACTGTGGTCATAAGTTGAGGATTACCTGTATTATCCTCACTGGAACACCTCTGTGAAGTACAGGTAGTCTTTGGATTAAAATCTTTCATTTAGCAACCATTTAAAGTTCTGCCACTGAAAAGAAGTGACATGACTGATCCTCACACTTTTGTCTAACATCCTCACGGTCACATGATGAAAACTTGGGTATTTGGCAACCGGCCTCTACAATGGTTGCCGCATCTGAGTTACCATTTGCAACTTTCCCTGTTGGCTTCTGACTAGCCAAAGTCTATACGGGAAGCCAATTTTGCTCAACCACACAAATCACTTAACTGTGCTGATTTGCTTAACAACCAAGATAAATATAGTCACAGAATCGGGTGTGACTAACTAAATAACTACCTTGCTTAGCAGCAGAAATTCTGATTATTACTGTGGTCATAAGTCCAGGATCACCTGTAAAAAATCAGGAGGAATCGGGTTACATGAAAAGAATATGCCGTTGTGTAAAATACATTATCTAGTGACAAAAGGGTATGACTTTGAATAAAATGTACAAGCCCAAAAAAGTTCTACCAGACTTAAAGAAAACCCAAAAAACCCAGCACAATTTTATGCCCTCCCATTCACTGCCTGACCATGGAGTACTCATCTCTCATGATCTAAGTGCTAGAGCCCACTGTAACTACATAGCCAAAAAGGCATTAAGGATTGTTAACCCGAATACTGAGCAGCTTTTTCTCTGGTAATATCACACTACTAACTAGAGCATACAAAACATTTGCTAGACCAATACTC
>BHFT01022543.1:0-12248 GCA_004320025.1 Laticauda laticaudata
GACTTTTTATTTTCAGCATTAAATGCCTATTAATGTCAAAGTGGATTTTTTTCCAATTTCTTGCTTAAGTCGCTTAGTTGTCAGTATAGGAAGAGGATTAAAAAAAAACCCAAATCCTTTCCCTTTTCTCTCTCCTTCGCGGCTTAGAAATCTTCTCTGGGAACAATGTTATTGTTTTTTTTTAATAGTTTCAATTCCAGGGTTTGGAATTGAATCATTTGTTGTTTTTGCTGTTTAACCCGGTCAACCAAAACTTTCTCTTATCTTCCTCCTGCAAATTCTTTTCTGGTCTAGTTCTTCTTGGTGATGACCACCGCTGCAACTGCCTTCGGGAAAGGGAGTAATGGCCAGCTGGGGAGGAAAGATGCGGCTCTCATCAACCCTGCAGACAGTCTCCCCCTTCTTCACCACCTCTACGAGGTGGCTTAGCCACAAAACCAGCCGGCTCGGGGCGCTCCAGCAGCGAGCATGGATCGAAATTGTGCAGAGACACGGTTTCAGTCTGTCGCCGAAGAAGCTCAAACTGGAGTCCGGCTCTTTGAGTGTTTAAGGTTGCAGACCCCTGGCCTATTGGAATGGGTGGAAAATGGGGCTCGTGGAGGCTGAAAACGGGACGCGCAAAGGCCAAAAATGGGATGTGGAAGCAAAAACGGGGATCGCAAAGGCGGCAATGGCAATCCCTGCAGCCTGAAACATCTGATCATTGGGAGGCTGATCCAATCGACAACCAGCTACTTGTGCTGATCAGACTGCTGAAGCTGACCAACTGTTTGCTGTTTGCTGCAAGGAGGCAAATTACAGGGAGGCAGAGGCAAATTTCCTCCCCAAAAGTTAGGTGCGTCTTATACTTTGGAGCGTCTTATACTCCAAAAAATACACTATTTATTTTACTGTAAGTTTTAAGGACAGTCCATTTTTCAGGTAATTTTGTTTTCCTGTGGGACTGGGGTAAAGAAACAATTGCAAATATTGAATAGAAATAAATGATTCCAGGGTTGGAATTCTGCATAAAAATGGCTTTTTTGCTGTTTCTACCTAGTTCTAAATGTGTGACAAAGAACAAGACATGGATGTCTTCAAGCCTATCTTCAACAGAAGGAGACTTCTCTCCACCAAAAATTATACCTATCGCACTTGCTTTTTCACCAGATAAACCTTTTATCAAAATAGAACAAGACATTACTAAAAAGGGGGAAACGGCAGAAGTAATACTAGCTAAGGAGGTAAGTTGTGTTTTATCTGCCACATCAAGATACAAACCATGTATGATAGTAAAATTAGTTTTTTAACTGCTGCTTGTGTTCAAAAGAATTTGAAAGATGCTATCACATCTTAGTGTACTTGCTATGGTAATATTTTACACTAGAAGGCNCTGCTGCTTGTGTTCAAAAGAATTTGAAAGATGCTATCACCTCTTAGTGTACTTGCTATGGTAATATTTTACACTAGAAGGCTTTTATGGTATTTCAATAATGATGGCTTTTGTTGGCTTTGCTTTTAAATGTGCTTTGCAGATCCATATCTCTTGAAAAGATTTTAAATGCGATTATTTCAAATGTTGGTTATATTAAGAGTCCATCAGTGCCTCCTATCAATACTTTGACATAAATATTCTTGTTAAGAGTCCCTTTTTAGGAAAGGTGGGTGGGAAACTTAATTTACACTGATGACTCATTAAAGGAGAAATTTGAATTAGATCACACAAGCATTGAAATTAAAAGTTGTGTGGAGCAGCAGAATATCAAAGATTTAGGTATTGTATTTTGGGAGGTGGGAATAGATGTTATGTAACCTGACACTCTTTATTTTTGAGAGTATGATATTGGAACACTTAAAACACTTTTTCTAGGACTTGTTGATAGAATTTGAAACAGATAAAACACCAGTTGCCATTCAGGAATGTGAAAACAAACCTCTCATTGATCTTTTTAACACTCCTGAAATAACTAAAGCCTCTCCATTGAAACCTACAGGGCAGGTAAGGTTATTTTTATCTCACTCTTAATACTGTTTGTTAAGTGTGGGTTGATGATAAAAAGTTTAATTGCACATGTTATATTTAGAGGCACTCAACTTTATCTTTGAATTAGTCCAATAACTAAAATATTATATTATATTATATTATATTATATTATATTATATTATATTATATTATATTATATTATATTATATTATATTATACAGTATATATACTGCATGTAATATTAGAAAATTTAACCTCAAAATTCGACCAAAAGCTGGCATTAAGTAAGCTATTGCAAAATTAATAGTTGAATTGGGTACAATTGGTTGTAATCAAAACTGCATTGTTAATGTAGATTTGCTAACAAATTGGATTCTTTATATTTCCAATAATGTAAAAGCTGTGTTTAGTCAATGTTTTAATAAAATATTTTCTACTTTTAGCTAATAGATCTGAGCTCTCCTTTGATGAAACTAAGTCCTGAAGGAAATAAAGAAAATTCACCTCTTCTGAAATTCTGATTTTTTAAAAAAATGGTATTCAAACTGGAAAAAAAATTCTAGAGTTTAGCAACTAATGTTTCACTGAAATTAAAATTGTGAACTTGAAATATTGATGTATTGCTGCTAGGAAAAATAGAAAAGATTTTTTTTAATATTGTAAGCAGTTCTGGGTATAGCAAATGTCTTTCCTGATAGAAAATATTTGTTGCAAAATTGTGCAAATTGTAGATGTATGTCAAATATATTGAAATAAAGTTAAGCATTTGAAATATTGATTACATACTTTCATAATTATTGCAAAATATTCTCTGAAGACAATCACAATTCAATCTCTATAAGAATGGCAGTTTTTTTAAATAGAGAACTTCTATTTATGGCAGGACAGAATGTGTGTCTGACCTTTCCTTTATACTCAACAACCATGTGTGCAAAAAGAAATGAGTTCTCCAAAATGTTATTTTATTAATTTGAATAATTCAATACAAAACTACAGTACACTGTCCCAAACTCCATCGTGGTTCAGTTTTTTTAGATGATATTCACCTTTCTGGCTAAAAATTGTACTAACTGCTCCTAACCCAAACCTTTCATTTCTATGTGGTCTGTCAAAGCAATTCATGTTTGCCTCATGGAATCCCTTATAGAATAATAAAAAGTTGTAAAAAGCAAAACATTATCACATTTCTTTATCTTATTGCAACAGCTCAGATGTAGATGGAAGTTTTGTCCTGTAACATGTAAAATAGGAATTGCATATTTTGTTTTCATCATCAAAAATAAATGATAATATAAAATACTACCGTATTGTTTAGTCATTTCTCTGCTTTTTGAAGGGATTTTTTTTAAAAAGCAATTTTGATAGGCAACCTCTGCTGTGCTTGACCCATTTTTCTCTCCCTACCCTTCACAAGAACAGAAATTGGTCAGAAAGAGATTACAAAACAGCAAGCAAGCACACAATAGGAAATATACTGCCTGTTTGCCTCTGTCCTTGTGGCTCTCAGCTCCGGAATCAATGGATTCCTTTCTCAACTGTATTGTCAGTGTATTCTCAACTCTCTTGCGATCCCTTCCTCTCCAAATTATCCAGTTTTCATGGGAAGCGGGAGGATTGCCCAGTTCTTCCAACAGGATTTATTCAAATAGTATGGGATCATCTGAAGATCTGCTCTCTGACAAATCAAACATAGCTTTGGATGCAGGAGAACTGTCATTTTCTAGCAGTTTAGACCAGTGGTCCCCAACCTTTTGTACCAGGGACCAGTTTCACGCAGAAACACTTTTTCAAGGACCGGCAAAATCAATTCTTCCCCAATAGTAAAGGGCTTCTTTACTATTTCTTTACTAAAAACATTTTTATATATATTTTAATCACGATTATTCATTCTTTGCGGCCTAGTACAAAATGATCCACAGACCGTTATGGGTCCGGGGCCCGGTGGTTGGGGACCCCTGGTTTTAGACTGTTATGCTGCTCTCCCACACCTGTCAAGTGAATCAGGGTAGCTGCCCAGCAAACTTAAGATTTCCCATTTCACTGCATGGCCTCCCATCACTCTCATAGGGATACATTAAAACGCATTGACCCAGGAACTGACTTGGAAATGTGTTGGGCACAGTGGAAAGGGCTAGCAGGAAAGATGGGGACTCCCTTGATGCCCAGGCGAGAGTGGCTATAGAGGACAGGGACCCTACATCACACCTGCACCAACTTCCAGTAGTTATAAAGCACCAGGCTGAACCCACTCCTGATGAAAGGAATGAAAAATCATTAGGAAAGAAGAAAAGGACACACGGCACATTTATATTAAGGCCAACTGCAAACTGGGAATGGTCTTAATTCTTATCTAGCGTGTATCGTTTATTTTAAGTGACCTGTCCTTACATAAGTTCCTTAAGATGGTTACCCAGGAATAATGTGGGAATCATATCAACCAATAGAAGATACTATGGTTTTAAGAATAAAAATAGTACCTCTTTGTTCAGTGTTTGTTTCAAACTTGGCAACTTGAAGATGTGTAGACTTGAATTCCTACAGTACCCCAGCCAGCATGCTGATCAGGAAATTCTGGGAGTTGAAGTCCTCACATCTTCCAGTTGCCAAGTATGAAAAACAATGGTTTAAGGAATGGTTTATAAAAGACTGGAACTTGCCTTACTGTAAAACAGAATATAATGGAATGGAAGGAGTGAGAATGGAATGGCATAGAGCTGGAAGGGACCTTGGAGGTCTTCTGGTCCAGCCCCCTACACAAGCATGAGACCCTACCATTTCAGACAAGTGGCTGTCCAGTCTCTTAAAACCTCCAGTGATACGCAACTTCTGAAGTTATTAAAACTTCAAAGTTGCAAAACAACAGGAACCTATTCAAAATGAATGATCCCAAAACAGGTTTAGCGAATCTGCACCAGCCCAGACTAGTACAGCGGGTTAAAAACCGGGAGAGCCAGTCCCTTCCTCAGACCCCAAAAGCAATCAATGGCAAAATAAATAATACTAAGAATACTAATCATCATCATCATCATCATCATCCAAAAATTTACTAAGAAAACTGCAGGGGCTCGTTCAGGCCATCGCCAGGAATCGACCCTGACTCGTAAGTCCGCACACGTGCACGTACACACGGGTGTCCTCCGCCTGGGGGTGAATCGAAAAAGGCAGGACTTCAGCTTCCACCATCCTCAGCCTATACGACCCAAAGATAAAAAGCCAGGTAAACCCCTCCCATCGTCGGGACTTCCCCGCCGCAAAAGCGGCCCTCCTCCCGTGGGGAGAGCCCAGGAGAAGGCCGGACTCCCCGGCCTTTTGTGAGCTCAGCTCGGCTCCGCCCCCAGACGGCCTTCCTTGTCCTGCCTCTGCCCTTCGGGTCGCGGTGGGCCGCGGTGGGGAAAAGGAAACGCGGCCGGGCCTGAAGCTGCCAGACCATGATGGGGGCCGCTCGTCGGCACGTGGTGTGCGCCATGTCGGGCGGGGTGGACAGCGCCGTGGCGGCTCTCCTGCTGAGACGAAGAGGTGAGGCTTCCCCAGCGGAGAACGGGATATATAAATGCGGGATATAATACAAATATAAAGAGCTTTCTTTCCCCTCAGCAGAACTTCCGTTCCGGTACATGGAAACTACAACTCCCGGCATTCCCCTTGCGAAGGGCCTTTGAGAGGGGTCGGAGTTAGTAGCATCAGGTGGGCGAAGATCTGAGGGAAGGGGTTGCTCTGTGGGGATAAAACGCTCCTTTTGGGTCGGATTCCTGGAGGCTGTAGTAACAGCCATAGGGTTAGGGCTTTATATACGTTTTACGCTGATAGAAACAAAGTTTATCCACTCAGATACAAAGGTTTGTTATTACTGTGGGCAATGTCTTGCCCTTCCTTCTCCAGGGAGCATTCTTTGTCCGTGCTCTGTCCATACTTTGTCATTTTACACAGTCAGTATCCCTTGTCCTTTGTGTGTTCATGCTCCTCAGCAGCCCCCTGCCCCCCCCCCGACACTTACGCCTATGGAGCAGGATGTTATCCGGGAATTGGTCTCCAAGGATGTGTCCAGCTCTGAAGCTAGAAAGGATACAATTCTCTTACAGAATGAATTGCGAACAAAATGATTCCATCTTAGCAGACAATAGATGACCTCCAGCAAATTCTTTAACAGATGCAGAAGAGCAGAGGTTTTGACTTGATTCATGTGGCAATGTATGCTTTTCAACATAATCCGGTTCTATATTGATACACGAGACGCCCCCCACAATCCTGTGCCCTATTTTTTGACCAATGACGCTGGAGGGGGGTGGGAGGGTTGTGGGGGGGGGAAGACACCCAATAATTGAACAGTAGCTGCAACTTAATACAATTGGAACCAGACAGTACAACACAAAAGATTCACTTTGTGGGAATTCAGAGGTTTGTTTAAGAGAATATGGAAGCACAAACAAACAAGCCTTTGCTGTAGGCGCCGCTTATATCACGATTGCAGTACATAGGAGAGAATGAGGGATCAGCGAGACTAAAACATACCGAAGAACGAACGGTTGCAGGAACTGAGCGCTGGCTAGTCTAGTGTAAGAGAAGGACCAAGGGGAGCATGATAGCCGGTCTTCCAATATTTGAGGGGCTGCCGACAGAAAGGAGGAAGGGGGTCAATTATTGTCTAAAGCACCTGAAAGCCAGACAAGGAATAATGGATGGAAACTGAACAAGGAGAGATTCAACCTGGAAATAAGGAGAAACTTTCAATGGAACAGAGGTTGCCTTCGGAAGTTGTGGGAGCGCCATCACTTCAGACTTTTCAAGAAGAGATTGGACCGCCGTTTGTCAGAAATGGTGTAGGGTCTCCTGCTTGGGCGGGGGGTTGGACTAGATGACTTACAAGGTCCCTTCCTACTCTGATTATCTGTTATCCTCTTTCCCCATGGCCTCAGCCCCCCCTTCCCCGCCCCCCATTTCGGCATATAGGGAACTATTGTGTCCATCTCAGCTACCATTTCATCAGATGCACATGCTGATTGCCAATTTTCCTTTATACTTGCAATTTATGTCAATATTGAACCCATCTCAGCCCACCCACCCCCGCAACTTTTCTGTGCTAGAAGAGCGTCCCCCTTCTTTGGGTTATTATTTTCCCCTCACACTGACCTTGGAAAGATGGCAGACTGAGTCAACATTGAGCTTCCTGAGATTTGAACTGCCAAATTGCAGGGAGCCGGCAGTCCACGACTTACAACCACAATCCAGCCCAAAATTTCTGTTGCTAAGCGAGATACTTGTTAACTGAGTTCTTCCCCTTTCTACAATCTTTCTTGTCACAGTTGTTAAGTGAATTGCCGCAGTTAAGTTAGTAACACGGTTGTTAAGTGGATCTGGCTTCCCCTGTTGACTTTGCTTATCAGAAGGTCACAAAAGGGGATCACATGACCCCCGGGACACTGCAACCATCATAAATATGAGTCAGTTGCCAAGTGTCCAAATTTTGATCATGTGATCATAGGGATGCCGCAAGGGTCATAAGACTAAAAAACCATAACAAGTCACTGTTTTCATTGCCATTGTAACTTTGAAAGGTCACTAAACTGTTGTAAGTCGAGGACTATCTATATTCGAAATACTTTGTCCTGGTCTTCTTTCATAGCACATTTTAAGCTTCTCGGCCCTTCCTGCAACCCTATACTCTCCTAGTGGTCTTCCATCCAAACATTTAGTCTGTCTGAGCTGCTTAGCTTTTGCAGATCAACCACGGTCATCAAGGACCTCCATATAGCTTGCCATCCATTAAATGGTGCCCAATTCTTACAGATTGGCTTGCTCCTTGGGCATTCAGTGGGCACAACCTAGATCAGTGATGGCTAACCTTTTCATTGTCGCGTGCTGAAAGTGTATGCCTGCACCCATAATGTAATGCATGCATGACCCCCCCTGCCCCCCCGCCCCACTGCGCATGTGTGCATGCCNAGGGCGCATGCGCAGTGGATCAGTTCCGGGCGACGGCTTGCGTGCCCACGGCAGAAATGGATCTGCTTGTCACAGATTCGCCATCACGGATCTAGATCCTAGATCAGTGTTGTTTCAATCTTGGCAGCTTCAAGATGCATGTAATTAAACTGCCAGAATTCCCCAAGCATATTGGCTGATGAATTCTGGGAGTTGAAATCCACACATCTTAAAAATTGCCAAGTTTGAAACATTGCTATAAACCAACTCTTTTTTCTCAGCTTATCTTGTTTCTAGAGTGCTGTTGTGAGGGAAAAAAATGGAGAAAGGATATGTTTATACTGTAGAAGAAAGACATAAAAAATACAAAAAGACATGTATAAGATGTTATTTTGACTTGTTATTCTGTGTTTCATATGTATGTCAGTAGGAGTATACTCCCAAATATATATACTTCAGTTTGCAATTTTAAGTCTTATCTTCTTTTGGTTTTGGAAGGGGTTTTCTCCAGGGAACCCTGAAAAGTTGGGGTTATGTGAATTTTGTTTCATGCTAATGACCTAGCAGTATTTTTTTAAAGTGAGCAAACTTTCTCAATGATATTCTTTAAGTGAACAGTTAGTTTTTTAAAAAAAATCATTAAAATGATATTTACATGAATGAGTCATTTTAAATGTTTCTAGTGTTGGGTATGGTTTTCAGGAATCAGATTCACACACAAAGTGCTGCTGAGCATGCAGTTATTTTTAATATATTTATTATACTTAATAAATTATACTTTATTATACTTATTTTCAAATTTATATTTTATTTAAAAGTGTAAATAAAATTAAAACATTCTTAAAATATCTCAGCGATTCTATGTAGCATAATCCTGGGGAAAAGATGCACTTGGTTTAAAAGAGTTGCAGACAGATACTAAGTGAGACCTATACTCAGACTTTGAAGGATATTTTTGCTAAGATCTTATTTAATTCTGTATTTTATATTTTAATAATGAAACTGAACATGAGCTAATCAATGCTTTCATGAGCAGTCTGTGACCAGAGATGAATATTGAGTCCATTATTGCCTACATATTTTGATACATCTAGCTAGAATGAAGATTTTCTACTTGTCATGGTCACACTTTACTATTCTGGGAATAGTATATTTTATAATAACACAGTAAGAGTTATCCAAAATTGGATAAAGTATAGGAGATACGAGTTTTTGCCATAGATGATTCAAACACTTTTTAAAAGTGTTTTTAAAACATTAAATTTAACATTATTGGTAAGGATATCTACAGTATGTTCATTTTTCATGTACGGTATTATCATTTATATTTCTCATTTCTTTACTTTCCCCATTTGAGCAGGATATGATGTGACTGGGGTGTTTATGAACAACTGGGATTTGGTGGATGAAAAGGGAATTTGTCAAGGCAATCAAGATTGTGAAGATGCTTATAAAGTGTGTCAGATACTCAATATTCCATTTCGCCAAGTTTCCTATGTTAAAGAATATTGGAATGAAGTGTTCAGGTAAGAGAATTTTCATAAATCTTTTGCTGAAAGAAAGCTTTGTGAAATCTGGGAAGATCAGCAAGAGAAACAAAGAGAATGGGTTTCCTATGTAGGCTTTGCAAGCTTCCTTGACTAATTCTTCTCTCCTCTACTGCTCTTTATAATCTAGCAAAGCATCAGTGCTCTATGCTTTGGTTATGAAAGTGTACATCAAGGGCCTTCAAACTTGGCAAGTTTCAGACTTGTGGACTTCAACTCCCAGAACTTCTGAGCTAACATGACTGGAGGAGGAATTCTGGGAGTTGAAGTCCACAAATCTTAAAGCTGTCAAGTTTGAAGACCCCTGGTGTACATGAAAAATGGTCCAATTCTAGAACACTCTGAAGTCTAATAAAACTCCTTTGCCTCTGGAAGCAAAAACAATCCACCATGGCCCAGAAGGAAGCTTATTTGAGAAGCTGCAAGTGATAAGCTAAAGATACAGACTTTCTTGAGTTGAATTTAACTTCTGATGACTACAATACTGGCACATGGTTTTCCTGGGGGTCATATGGAAGTTATTTACCATTTCCTATTTATGGTATACAGGTGGTCCTTGACTTACAACCATTCATTTAGTAGCTGTTTGAAGTTACAACAGCACTGAAAAAAAAAATATCCCCAGTCTTCACACTTATGACAGCATCCACTTAGTCACATGATTAAAATTTGGGCACATGGAACTGCATATATTTGTGATGGTTGCAGCATCCCAAGGTCATTTGAAAAAACACTGCTATAAACCAATCCTTTTTTTCAGTCATGTCATTTTTAAATGATTAAAATAAGGTGCTTAATTACAAACTGAAACAACTTCAGTACAATCTGGTCAAAACAAAGAGATTTCTCTGTTTTGATCAGCTTATTCTGATGAATTTGAAATGATTCAGGTGTTTAGCTTTATGTAAAATAATTGGGATTCTTGATGGAACAGTAAATATGCCCCTGCATTTCCCAAAACTTGTAATCATTCTAATGTTTCTTTTTTCTTACCTACAGCTACCTTTTAAATGAATATGAAGTTGGACGGACACCTAATCCTGATATTATATGTAATAAACACATCAAATTCAATTATTTCCTACACTATGCTATGAATGAGATTGGTAAATTCTATTTTCAATGGTGCTTTCTTTCTGAAAAATGAAGATCTAGAATAAACCTGAAAATCAGTCCCAATTTTGCATGCAATCTTTTTATAGCCTATCACGATCTGGCTTTTCAGATCAATCTTTGTCTTAATTGAAGGTGCAGTCTTACATTTCTGTATTCTGAGAAAGTATTACTGAATTCAGTTAAGTTTCCTCCTGACCAAAGTGATACAATATAAAATGAGGAATATCATAAAAATCAGAAGTTGTGAAATATATTAAAAGTCTTGCTGAAATAAAAGCATCCAATTTCCCTTTATTTTTTATAAAACTATACCAGGAGCTGATGCAGTAGCAACTGGACATTATGCAAGGACCTCCTTGGAAGATAATGAAGTTTTTCAACAAAAGTACAAACAAAAATCATCAGGACTTTTCAGAAATAGATTTGAAATAAGAAACAGTAAGTGCTCCATTCTTTAAATCCAGATTACATATGTAGCATCGATGCTCAGTCATCCAGGTCATGGTTGTCCCAAAGGTGCTTTTTCAGGAGGCAACTGGATTGTCTTGTTTTTGTTTGAAGACGTTTCACTTCAAATACTAGAAGTTTCAAATGGATTTCCAGAAAAATGGCAGATTATAGGAACCATTTGCGCTTTAATTTGAGATGCAGACTCCACAGACTCATCCCCAACAGCCTGCGCCTGTCTTCAACAGTGAAGGGCAGAAGACATCCTGCAGCCAAGAAGGCTACACACCCATTTGCACGCAGGTGAACCTCAGGACACATACAAATCTCCAAGTGGCCTCAATGACCCTCTAAAAGGATGCAAATGACCTGCTGCCTGCAAGGAATATAAATCCTTCCATCCCCCACCATCCAGTCAGAGCTGAAGAAGCTTCTTGGATGAGAAGAAAAACTTTTTCTTCAAAGAAAAACAAAGTCCAGTTGCATCTTTAAAAAAAAAACACCTTTGAGTAGCATCAATTAGTACAGTGAAATGAATGGTTTATAATAGTCACCCTATCTGCAAAAGTCTTAGAATACAGATTAAAATGAGAAAACAAGATGAAGAACAGCTAATTGATGTTACATTTTTGCAGAAAGAAAACTAGAAAAGCTGCTGCATTGGACTTAAAGTAGTATTATTTCATATCAAAGTATATCATATAGCCTATATTGTCATATCAAAGATACCATATCAAGAGCCTTTTTACTGAATATTACTTGAAATAAAATCACATATCTTATTTGTTACCTTGGTTCTCTTGGCATATAGAATTAATTGCATACTATATTGGCTTCTTTTATGGTTTTCTACCATGCTACCATTTTCTGTGATTTAAAGAATCAAACCAAATTTGATATGAATGCATTGTCACTAGAGAGAGACAGACACAGAGAGACAGACACAGACAGACAGACAGACAGACAGACAGACAGATTCATTTGCTTTTTTTTCCTTTTGCTATCTACAGCTCTATCTTTTCTCATCCTTTGCAGTAATAAGGGATTTGAATCTCCCTTTCATTAATGTCAATGGCCTCTCTCAATCCACTACCTCTTTTTGCGCATGCATTTCTCTCTTCATACTTCATGATGTCCCCCTGAAGCATGGTCCATAGGTGGAAAAGCTACTCTTCCATTGTGTGATGACCCGGAGTGTAACACAAATGTAACAAAATCCAAAACGTAAATAAATGTCCTTTAATGCCTCCAACTTG
>BHFT01022546.1:0-12795 GCA_004320025.1 Laticauda laticaudata
GTGAGTACAGAACGGATACATCGCGTTAACCAACGGATGGCAAGCTTTTTTGTCCGTTTTACATCCTCTTTGCATTCTTTGGTGCAGTGTGACAGGAGTTTAAATTTGCCAGGTTTGGAGACCTCTGATGTAGCTATAAGAATAGAGTCTCCACTTCCACTGCGTTTAAATACAGGAAGGTCAAAGCAGGTTAACCTTGACTTTCTCCTACATTTCTTCCTATCTCTCCAAGTGAAGCATATGTTTTTATAAAGGCTGCCTCATATTTATATCATTGATTTTCCTATACAAATAAGAGTAGGGAAGCAATATGTTATGCCAAGGCAGCAGACAAAACCAGGGGTGCAAAGGGCTGTAGAAAAAGGAAATTTGAGAACTCAAACCTTTGAGCTCCATTGCTTGACTATAAGTCCCTAATCTAAAATATTTTTAAACTCAATCATATTAACAGTCAAATTTTCACAATAGACAGATAGATAGAAATATGTTAAACTCATTCAATAAATTCAATGATTCAATTAAACAAAGTCATCATTTCACAGTTGTTTAAGATTATTCAAAGTTACAACAGAACTTTCCAAAAGCTAGTTACAATCTGATTCCGCAATGCCAACAGTATTTTCAATGCTTGGCAACTGGCTCGTTTTTATGGTTGGTTGGAGCATTCTACAGTCATGTAGCGGTGGTTTTTGTTGGTTCCTGGTCTTTTTTTTGGCAAAAATGCTGATAAAAATGAATGACTCACTTAATGACTCCCACAAAATAACTTATAAAATCAAGGCAGTCCCATGGGTGCTTTGATTTATAACCATCATGACTTAACGATGAAATTTCTGGATTCCAATATGGTAGTAAATCAAGAACTACTTGTATTAAATAAATTGCTAAAAGACAGCTTTTTATTACAAATATGATTTTGCTCATTTACTTACAACTTATTTTAATGAGAATTCTTCTATTTCAGGACAAAATGTTTTCGTGGGAAAAAAGTCCATGGAGAATACGACATCAAAGTTGAGCAGGTATTCAAAAAAGATTACCGTCATATTGCTCACATAATTTTTCTTAGCGTTAAATATTATTTCAGAGTATTAAGAATGGAATAAGTTGGTATTATATAAAAATAGTTTTGAACCAGTATAAATAATAAAATTATATAATACAGTGAATAAAATATGAATTTGTTGAGATTTTGAGGCAGTAATAAAATGTTTTTAAGAACACTTGACAGAGTTTTCTTTAACATAATTATTTTAAGGCTTCTTACTGTTCATTTCTAAATGCAAAGTTACATTATTCTATTAAAGGTATTGGTATTTATTAAGGCAGTGAAACTTTTAATAAATTCATATGCCTTACTGTCACTGTTACTGTAGATGATTCAGAGGATATTCATGAACTTGATGGGATTTTTTTTTACTTTGCAAGAAAAATGTTATTCTCAAACATGATTGCATTATAGCCCACATATGGACAAAACTGATGGGGAGTAAGTGATGGAATGGATCTTCAAAATGAACATGATTAGTTGTCCAGTGAGTTTTTATCACTTCTACTCACTTGTCCTATCAGACCAAATGGAAGTGTGTTCCTTCCTTGTTTTGATATAATTTGTTCAGGTAGATTTACTTGTACGACAAGAGAAAGGAAGATAAACATTTTAATTCTTTTTAAAATTTTGTTCTTTCTTTAATTCCACAATTTATTTTTCATCTAAATAGGATCAAAATATTATTTCTGTCCCAAAATCTAACAGCTTTTAACACAGGCGATAAAATTGTAGTCAACCCCTCCCTAATAATAGAAAAGCAACATAATATTTTCTTTATTGTACCTATAATTATCTTTTTTCATTTGATTACTTTTTTTGCACATATAATTTTTAATTAAAAGAATATGCCTAATGAGTAAAAACTACATTACATTTACTTAGGAGTATAATATCATAATTGTATTTGCTTGGGGAAAAAATGAAGATAATTGTAATGACATGGTATATTGCCTTCAGTTTTTGCTGATTTAATGAAGTGAAGGATGTTGGATTTGCAAGAGAAAGTGAATGGAACAGATGGTTTAAGAGATGTGAAGGTGAAATGTAAGATAAGAAGAAGAGAAGATGCATGGAGAGAAGAGCTAAAGCTGCAGATCAGGGATTGTCATGCTCGCTGAATGCTCACAAAACTTACAGATTGCTGGGGAAACAGCGAATGTGGAAATCTCCAAATATAGGATCAACAAAAGGACCAACTGGAACTACAGTATATGAATCCACCAGTGAACACTGCTAGGATCCATAGGAAAAAGCATTGAGTTCATGACATCTGTAACTGCTGGGGCCAGGCATGTCTATGGAAGTTGTTGCTAGGCTGGTAGCTACAGAAGCAAGAAGGTAGTTTCCATTATTGGCACTCCCTCTATATAAACAGACAAGCCTAGAATTAATTAGCTGTTGTGGAGTGAGTCAAATCATGCATGGAATCTTCTACCAGGAATAGATGTAAATGTTCTACTGAAGATAGATGAATGTAAATATGTTTAAGATTGCCTCTTTTAGAAAGGCAGAAATTATGAGGAGTGTAGATGAACTTTGGAAGGTACATAACTATAAATGTTGGCTAAAGATTTTTTGACACTGCAGAAATTAGGAAAATGTGGACTGGAAGGGTAAGTTCATTTGAGTCATGCAGCATCCAGAATGTATGTATGAATGAATGTATGAATATATAAATGTGTGTGTGTGAATGAATGAATGAATGAATGAATGAATGAATGAATGAATGAATGAATGAATGAATGAATGAATGAATGTCATTTCCGGGTGAGCGTTAGAGTTTGGCTGTGGAATTGTTCTCCCTGGAGCAAAAGGGTTGAAACAAGGAAGTTTCAAGATGAAAAATGGGCAAGGGAAAAACTTCAGGGTGTGCCTTTGCCAGCATGGGATAAGTGACGTCAAAAGGGATCATTATAGACAGCTGGTGGAAGGGAATTGCAGGCTCTAATTGTTCCTTTTTGAATGGCAGTTTTGCCTGTAGCAAATCTGCTCTCATCTACAACTTGATCGTGAATGTATGGGCAGAACTACCAAGAGATTTGAATTTTTTAAAATTAGTGATGATAGTAATTTTTATGACATTTTGTTTGTAATATAAATATGTGTAAAATTTTCTTTCATATCTGGCAAGATCCCAGAAATGTTTATAACTTATTGTAGGTATTTCCACTTACACGTTGCTTCTATTTTTCATGTGAAAAAACAGTTTCAACATTATTCTGTTCTCTAAGTATGTAACTTCTTCTGTAAGCAAATTCTCATAAAATAATATTTTTAAGCACTCTTTGCTAGATACTATTTGTTTATTCAAATTTCATATGTCCACAGAAGTTACATATGGACTAGCAGCTTAAAACTAGTTGGTTTATTTATGTGTTTTTGAATCTTTCAGGCACAATTTTCAGAGGTCAGTTTGATAGCTCATGCTGATGGGAATTATTCTGTAAATGTGCAAGCTTTTCGAAATGGCACTAAAGTTGTCAAGTAAGTTGTTTGACTTGTTTGACTTTCAGAATTAAGGTTAACATAAATAAATACAAAACATGATCATGAATAACATCTTTTATTAGAATCTGTTCAGGGTTCATCCATGTTTTACAGCCAAGGTACATCCAGGTCAGTGGATGATTTAATTCAGGGATGAGCTTCAAAAATTTTAACAATAGGTTCTCTGTCCAGTTGCTGGGTGGGTGTGGCCATGGTGACCTAGTTGGCCTCCTGCACCACTCCAGGCATTTTTGCCCTCCCCAGGCTCCAGAGGCTTTCCTCAAGCCTCCAGGAGGGCAAAAACAGCCTTTCTGGTTTCCAGAGGATCTCTGGAAGCCAGAAACGGGCCCATTTTCGGCCTTCCCGAACTTCTGGGAGGCCTGTTTTTTACCCTCCCTGCACTTACTGCATCCAGAACAGGCTGCGTGGAGACTCGGGGAAGGGGAGGGTAGGGGTGAGCGGGGTCATCCAGGGGTGGAATTTGGGGGTTCTCCAAACTGTACAGAATCTTAGATAGGGGTTCCCCCGAACCCCTGCGAAGCTCCAGCAACCCACCCCGATGTAATTATGGTGTTTATTCATCTCCTTGATAAATTAATAAGTAGCAAACAGCTAAAACCATTCAGTATCTAAGATAAAATATCCAAATAGCATCTCACTTTGTTCTAATTCATGTGAGGTTTTGGCTAACAGATTTATCCACTGGACAGGATATGATCATCAAGAACTATCTATCAATCAGGTTAACAGGAGGGTTTTGTCCATGACTTTTTCAAGAAAAGTATGCTATTTTGTGCTGCTAAATTTCTCTTCCTCAGATTAAGATTTTCAAAGAATAGAAAAAGCATCTTTCAATATTCTTGGTTACAAACTTGCAAAATCTTAGAATGTCTGTAATTGCTCTAGAGAGAATATGAATGAAATAGTTAGAGTTATTGGTTTTCTCTTCAGTGAGCACTAATAGGTCATTGAAGGCCTATTTGAACAGAAGTAGATGTTATATATGAAACAAGGAGTGATAAAGCAGAAGGATTTAAACATAAAGCAGTTCTAAATTAGTATCCAGTGTTAAGGTTTTTCCCAGATCTCATAGATGGCAAGAAATTCAGTGTTAATATTTTTTTGGTCCTAGGAGAGAAAATTAGGGAAGAGAATAAGCTTTACAAACAGACCTTTAAATTATGACTTTACTATCACTCTCTATCATGGCATCTTCATTTTCATTTTACTCTCAACTTGGGATAAAATTTATCAGTTACTGGTTTTGGTCATGTTCCCTCAGAAGGATGGGTATGTGTCTGCATAGATATCAAAACATTCTGACTTAGATAACAGAAGCCTCACCCTCTAGCCACCTATAAAATGGTAGATTTCAAAAAAAAAAAATTGCCTGAATTCTCTTTTTTCAACCAGCTTTCAATATCCAATATTTTTTCATGGCTGGCAGTTAGTGAAATTCCTTTCTTTACCAATCTCCATTATCATTAACACAACCAATAACTACAAATGAAGTTAAATAATTCTTTACTTTCTCCTAGCCTTTTTTGTTTTCTTTGAGAGGAATTTTTCATTGTACTGAAGCTTATGGCCTGAACAAAATGCAAACATATAGAACAGGGGTCCCCAAACTTGGCAACTTTAAGACTTGTGGACCAACTCCCAGAATTCCTCAGCCAGCAAAGTCCACAAGTTTGAAGACCTCTGATAGAGAAAGATACTATTCCCTACAAGAGAAATTCTAACAGTCCCCTATTTGGACTTTATTACAGAACCATAAATCTCTACTTTCCTTTTGGAATATAGTTTTGGTCACGATGACAACTCTGTCCTTGGTCCATTTTTTTCATTCTCTGACTCTTAACTAAAATATTAAAAGGGAGAGCTCCCTCAAAGATTTTTAAACTTGCCAATCCATTTTTAATTTATTCCTAGAAAAAGAGTTCTATCTTTACAACATCTTAAAAAACATGTTAAGAATATGTTTTGCTACTAACATTTCTATTTCTTCCAGACCAGAGTTGTACCTATACAATGGCTTCCATATCGCACTATTATGACAACTATAGTGCTAACTTTAGCAACCATATCTGATATTTGCACAATATTGAATATATCTCCTATACATAGAGCTGTTCCTCTTTGAATTATGAAACTAGATGGAGGCAAATCATTTCCAGAATCTTGTCTAGAAAAATATAAGGACATAAACAATTTTCAGTATAATGCTTTTTCCTCTAGATGTAATCTTAATAAACCTGTTCTAATTCAGTAGCTCCCATAGCTCTAGTAAGTTTCTAATATATTTGTTTGTTTGCTGTTAAACTCAATTCTCTTTAGGTCATTCAAGCCTGACTTCGTTCTTGTCCGGCAACATTCATTCAGCATGGCTGAAAATGAAGATTTTCGCAATTTAATTATTGGAATGCATTATGCAAGCATCCCAAGTATTAACTCTCTAGAGTCAATCTACAACTTCTGTGACAAGCCCTGGGTAGTAAGTAACAAATCCTAATTCAGTAATCATATATTTCATTGTATAATTGAAGAATAACATTTGAATGTCAAATTGGGGAAAGGAAAGGAAAATGAGTACCACTTAGTCCAATGTCTGCCCCTGTGCATCTACAAAACTTTATTAAAACATTTACATTTGGACTGCATCTCAAAGCCTTACATAATGTAAATACTATATATCCTTTAATGCTTTTTAATTGCTATGAATATTTAATGCTTAATATATTAACATTTGATATTCATAAGCTTTGCCTCATTTTCTTGTGGCTTTTTTACCACCAAGGTTCTCAAAATTTTGCAGATAAAAGAGCTGTAATCAGTCTTGTACAAAGTTAATAAAGTAGCTATTAATAAAAAGTGTCTGTTCAGAGAATAGGATGAAATAATAAACAGTAGATAAGGGAGCTGAACAAAAGAACCTAAAAATGGTACTATTGCCTAGCTAGAATGCACTTCCCACATTTCATTTTTTTTATCATTCTGGATGATAATACTATAAACACAAATATGAGCACCTGTATGAAAAACTTTATGTACAGTAATTGTGACTCATGTCTCCATTGCTTTTCCTTGCAGTCTCTGTCTGTATGATAAATGCAAACAAAATCATTTCTGCATGTAGAAAGTTAATGTGAGATTATAATTTTTGCCTCCTGGCATTCAAGACAAAACCAGCCAGTCTCTCTACCTTAAGAAATTTAATGTGTTATTCCTGCAATTGTTAAAAAGGCTGCAGGCATTTGCAATAACTTTGTACATCTTTTAAAATCAAAATACTTTTATCTTTTACCCAATCCTTTGCATAAAAAAACAGTTTTCCAGATTTTTAAAGTAAAAAGAATCTACAGTTCTAAAATATGCTAATATGGCAATTAAAATTATGATTTTAAAAACGTAAAATTAACAAGAGATACAGTACTTGTTAAGCCTAAATGGCAGTCATATCTAAATGTTTATTCTATCCCATTTTTTAAATTTCACTTCCAGATAGTTATCTCATAGCATTCACCTCAGAGTTGGTATTCAGCAGGCTCTGACCAGTTCTGGAGAACCGGTAGCAGAAATTTTGAGTAGTTTGGAGAACCGGCAAATACCACTTCTGACTGGCTGCACTATTCTCTGACTCCTGAATCCCAGCTGATTGGCTGGGTCTTCTTATGTTGCCCTGCACAGGAGAACAGAGCTGGAAAGCAGGTTATGGGTGGGAATGGAGATTTTACAAGATCCTTTTCCTGCCACACCCATCAAGCCATGCCCACCATGCCATGCCCACAGAACCAGTAGTAAATTTTTTTGAATCCCACTACTGATTTACCCAAAAAGCTAAGTGAATTCATGATAGACACCAGACTTTGGGACAGTTGAAGGATTTTCTCTAATTGCTCTGTCAGCCTGGAAGTATTACTAGAGGCTAGAGCCAAAGTGGGGACAAATTCCTATGTTCTCAGCTTGACTCAGAATGCCCTCTTATCCAAGTCTTCTTCTGTGCTGCTTCAAATATTTCAGAAACCTTTATCCAGCGCAATGCATATTTTACCATGTCCACTGTACTTCAACGACTGCAGAGCCCCCTGACTGAGCCGAAAACCCTATTACTAACCAGTACCAGAAGGCTAGTATAAACACAGGTTAGACACTGCATCATGAAAAATATGTTATTGAGATGCCCTGGCTACTTATTATCTCTTCCTTTGAGACAAAACCTTGTCTTTATTTATTTGAATAGAATGTGGTAATGGGTGCTAATCTGACATTGTGGCTTCTATGACTATGTTTATTTACTTTCCAGTAGGAAAAGAGAGATTATTAAAACATATCAAAATGTTAATACAGCCAGGCTGTTTGGAGATTATGGCTGGAGTTTTCTCTTTTCATCCCATGAGGCTGTTATCTGTATTTATATCTATATCTAATTTATATTAAATATTTTTTTACAAAGTTAAAGAAGAAAAGTAGAAAAGGAAGCAAGATAAATAAAAATTGTTTAATAAATAAAACACACTTCTCTTTCCCAGTCTCTCACCCTTCTTTTTGAAGAACAGATGATTGATTGTCAATAAAGAAATTAGCTTATTTTTATTAACATTGCAAAAATAATTCACAAATTTGCTTCAATAATCTGATGGTTCACAATGGAACTAATACTGGAAGTAATTTGCTCTTTCCAAATGCAAATACCATATGCTGCAAAGTATTAAATCTCCCCAGCCCTATACTAATCTGACAAGCTAGGTAATGGGCCGAGACAAAGACCAGGAAAATCAAATGCCCAATCATGAGTAGGAGAATTGCTCTTTCAGGTGTCCTTTTAGATAGGAAAAAAAAAATCCTCCATATCGTCCTTTTAGCCTCTTTTCTTGTGACAGGGTCTGTTGCTCCTTCTCCCACCCCATGCTTGAAATTTACCCTTTAAAAGCATTTCATGCTTTTAAATGAATGATGACTTGTCTCATTTGACCATAAATGTATAATTAGACCTTATTGCAATACATCAGAGTTGGCACTAAACTGTAGTGATAGTTCCATTAAAAAGCAATTTGCATAAATGGTTTAGGACCAAGCAGACAGGCACTAAAATCCTTTGTTTATTTCTAAATATACCTGCTTAACAATACGTTGTAGATGAGCTATATTCAAGTATTGCTATAGGGGAAAATCCAGATAATATTTATAAATAGATGTATTAATTTAAGGCTATTTATGTAGCTTTTTATTTTCTTTTTCTGTTGATAATAATCTGGCAAACACTAAGGCATTTTGGAATTTAGATCTTGAGATTTTGATAGGTAATAATAAGGGGATTGCAGAGGAATGCTGAGGTCATTTTTATATTAACTGTCTTTGAAATTTAACTTTAATTTTTTTAATTTTGTTTTTTCGATAGTTTGCCCAATTGGTATCCATCTATAGATCCCTGGGAGCAGAGAAATTTCCTCTGATTGAGCAAACCTTTTATCCAAATCACAAAGAAATGGTAAGAGCAAACAATAAACATAAAGTTCTATTTCTTTTGCATCTGAAGGAGGCAGCTATAATAATCCCTGAGTTCATTTTATCTGTTGTTTCATCTTCTTGTTTTAGATGTAATGCCACTGATTTTATGAAACAAACACTTGACTTCCTGACAATGGGGAAAACATTTTTGGTGTTTTTAAAGTTACAGAGATTGAAATGAGAGATATTCTTTTTTTGAAATACATACATATTTTAGGCTGTTTAGATTAAGATTCAAATTGTGCTCTCTCTTTTTTATAAATTACCTAATTTATGTGAAATATTAATGAGATGTTTCTGTGCTATATTATTAAATTCTGAAAAACTTGAAAATTCAGTCAGCTATTTTGACATTTGTCTTTTTCTTACCACCATTTCTGTTTCACTTTCAAGTATACCATGTAGTATTTAATATAATAGTTTAATACTGAAAGGCAAGTATTAGTTGACTGACTTTCTATTTCTTCAAGCCAAAGTCAAAATATTGATTGAAAGTATTGTTCCTTGAATAATATATGATGATAAAAGTAAAATGTATTCATTTGATTAAAAAATAAATAAACATGTCCTATTTTTATTGATTGTGAGAAAAGAGAACCCAATGAAAGCAAACTATTGGTATGAAAGTTGAATTAATTAATCACTAATCAAATTACCACAGAATTTGAAACAGAAACTTTGTGCAGTGTTAAAAATATGTATCCATAGCAAATGGAGAGAAATATAATGAAAATGAATTTTCAAAAAAATTAATTTCAAAATGAATTTTCAAAAAAATGAAAGGAAAATTTAATCAGTTAAATCTAATCTAAGATAGTGGGTAGAAATAATCAAAGCTTTAGAAAACTAGTTATTTCTGTAAAAGTGCACATATTCCAATGAGAATTTGAATTAGGTTATTTCTTTTTCTGTGTACTGCTAGGTAAGCTTAATGTTCTCATTCCTATATGCAAATTATAAAAGTAAGTGTGAATCCTTAACTTTTATTTCTACACTTCTGGTTGGGCAGGAAGATATTGTCTATTTAGCGAATGGCATGTGTTAGCCAGGGATCACTGAGGTGGCTGGCTGCCACTGTGAAAGAAATTTTTTCCCTTTCCCAGTTTATTCGGTCACGGGAATCAAACCCCCGAGCTGCCAACCTCAGCAGTGCACAAGCCTGTGAGCCACTTGGCTTCACAGAGGGAATTTTTAAACCATTACACACAGCAGTTAGCAAGATCAGAGTGTGACTACCAACACTGGAAGTGAAGGTTGGAAAGCCCTCTGGCTTTCTTGCCTACCAAGTCAACTCATACTGAAGGCAGTCTCTCATTTTGAAAGCTTTTTAACTTTCTCCATTCTTAAAAGTAGACAAAGAGAAGCCACTAAGCTGTTCCTCAATAATTTAGTAGCAGAGATTATTTTTCTGGAGAAGAGTGGCTGGCAGCCAAAATTACTGAATAGGCACTCTTCTGGAGTATAGGAGGACTTTATGTATTTTCATTAATTTATTCAGTTTGTATGATTGCCCATTTAGTATGAAACTCTGCTAAGTCTTGCATACCAAATTTAAAAAGTCATCAAAACAATTCAACAAAGATTAAAAATACATAATATAATATAACAGAGAAGCATGCTTCCTGGATGCCATTAGAGGACATTGTTTAATACCCACAAATAGCCTAGCTGTTTGCTGTGAGAACTTTATAGATGTCAATCAGCACATAATTCTTCCCAGAAGCCCACTGGAGCCAGAGCAGCTGACAAAAGTGGGGAATTGCTGCTACAGAGTCATATCAATATATTCATGGTGCTGCATTCTGGACCAGCTGCAGTTTCTGAGTGGTCTTCAAAGGCAATCCTACTATCAGTCTAACTGATTGGTGACCAAAGTATTAATGTTTGTGAACATGGATTTTGAGTGTTCAAGCAACTTTAATTTAAGTTGTATTGGAACAAAAGCCAACTACTGGTTGTGTTTTTAAGATATATCTCCATGATGACGAACCTATGGCACGCGTGCCACGGATGGCTTGCAGAGCCATTTGTGCGGGCATGTGATCCCCAGCCAAATTTAACTCACTGCACATGTGCATGCCTCCCAGCTGATTTTTGGCCTGTTTGAGGACTTTTTTGGCCTCCAGAGACTCTGCAGCCCTTGGAGGCCTAAAAACAGGCCTGTTTTGTCACTTGCTATATTTCCGGAAATACCAGAAATGATGAAACAGGCCCATTTTTTTGCCTCCAAAGGTTGCAGAGGCTTCCCTCGAGCCTCTGGGAGGACAAAAAAGGCCTCAAACGGGCTGAAAATCAGTTGGGAGGCATGCACATGCCCAATACAGGTAAGGGGTCAGCAGGGGGATCACATGCAAATACGCAGGGAATGTGAGGGGGGTGCACGCATTGCCTTCTGGGTGCTAATTTTCAGCATAGGAACCCTAAAAGGTTAGCCACCACTGATATATCTCATAGTCAAACAAGCAAATAAGACTATAGTTAGTCATAAGAAAAGAATGGATAGATGAGGCTGTGTATGTAATTTTGTAAAAATATATACACAGCCTCATCTATCCATTCTTTTCTTATGCATAGGTGGGAATAAATTAGCAGTTATTCTGTATGGTAATTCCTGAAAGATTTTGAGTGGTCCATACATTGCACTAAAGAGAAATTATATTCATGTTTTAACATTTCACTCTTCAAATTAGAAGTCCCCAACTTTTGTATATCCATGATAAAGAGACTTGATACATGTGTATTCAGGCTTAAATCCTGGCCGTTCAGCAATGATTTCTACTTGCAGTGATGCGTGAAATAAAGATTACAATGGAAAAGATTATATCAGAAGCAAATTATATCATAAGATTAACATTTTTTTGTGAGTACATTTTCAACATTAACAATTAGGACACAACGTTCTAACGAGAAACCATAATGAAATAAGATTCAGACCATGCCATTTCTTCAAGATATTTTAAAATGTGTAATATTTTCAAAATGAGCTGGTATATGAAATGTCTGGAAGTAGCATATTCTGATGTTCATAAAAAATTGGTGTCTGATTGCATTAAACAATAACTTTTTAATTCAAACTTTAGCATTAATAAAGGAAACAATTGTAGTTCAGAATTGACCCCTCAACTTTAATATAATAGTTCTGTTAGAAAGATGGTTATTGGTGTCTTCCCCTTTTTATGTAAGTTGTTCATTAATATTTTCTATACATATACAGAGCAATAGAAAAATTATTTTACTATAATAACTGCATACAGTAATGCAGACTTTGTTCTTGTTGTATAAAAGAAACAAAGTCAGAACAAAGAAAGTTTAATAAGTTCCAAATTTATTTTAAGATCAATTTCACAATACATTGTATTTTTGAAACATTGTCTTAGGTTCTAGTGGAGCTTCAGCTTTAATCATGTTTAGAGAATTATTAAACTATTAGTACTATTCAAATTTCTTATCTTTCCAAATGAACAAATTTTCTCCCACTGATTTTGATATGATCAATATTATACCTTGTATTTTTTAATTGCTATCTTACATAGTGTTCGCTCCGGAAAAACATGAGGTAGACCGGGTTCCAACAAACAGAATTTTTATTTAAACAGCCAACAGTAATGGAACAACCTGGCTAAAAGCCGCGGCAGCCTTTTCATACAGGCTTGCCTGCCGGCTTGTAGCCAGTGGCAGCTATTTGACTTTGCCACCTTTCAGCAGCTCTTTTGGATTGGTTCTTAATGAACCAATCCAACACTGGCCTT
>BHFT01022549.1:0-10479 GCA_004320025.1 Laticauda laticaudata
TTTGAGCAGCTCAAAACTTTCTGAGCAGATGAAACATCAATAAACGGATGCTGGACGGATAGAGAGGAAGCAAAACGTATGCAATGAGTACAGAACGGATGCATTGCGTTAATCAACGGATGGCAAGTGTTTCTCTCCATTTTCCATCCTTTTTCCATCCATTGGTGCAGAGTGACAGGGGCTTTAAGTCATTGTTGCCTAATTATCTAATGATTCATTTTTGGTAACATGAAACTTGTCATTTTATTGTGACATGAGATTGAATCTCTTGAATCTTCAACTATGTTTTGCATGGCTTATGTTGTTCTGTGTGTTTGTGCATACAATTGTGAAAATTTTATACATACACACATATACATGAATATAATTCATGGATCATTTTTAATTATCAAGAGGCAGATTCAAGGGTTTTTATTTTAGTAAAAACTGCCATGGATCTCCATGGGAATACTGCTTGATTATGCATAGCAACTCTGATTTGTAATAAAATACTTCAAGAAGCTGCTGACAGTGTTTAATCAGTCAAATGCTTGTTCAAATCAATGGAAGGATAAAGAGTTTTGAAGCAAGCAACCTTTTGCTGCCAAACAGAAACAATATCTGCTGTATGCTCACAAATTCCATACAATCCTCAATAATGTTTCATGACCTAATGTCATAATGTTTCATGACCTTTGTAGCCTCAGTTAAAAAACAATATTGGAATGACACTGTTTCCAAATAGAAGCTTTACCACTATTGGCAAGATAAAATCTTGCATTGTCTTTATGTTTAGTAGGTTTCTTCTTCCATGAATTGAAAACCAAAGTGACTTTCTCATCATTACTTAATGCAAGGGTGGAAATCTTAGTTTTATTCCAGGGGCTGTGCTTCTTTGAACAACAAAATCAGTAGCCAAAGATTAGGAGGAATGACAATTGTGTGATAATACCAGCAGGGGACATAATTCCCTTCCCAGTTTTGGGAAGATATTATTTGAAGCTTGTTGAACATTTAACACAATTTTATTGTTTACACACACATATAGAAAACAAACCTGCAGTCTACACTCTACATATATGCTTTGGCGTTTTAATAGGCAAGATTTCTGGAGGCTGCAAAAAGAAAACTTGGAAATGCATGAGAAATGGTTTATTTAATAGCTGGTAGGCAGTAATCTCTTTTACTCCATTGTTCTGGAAGATAATAAATCCTTCCTTTTTAACAAATCTACTAAGACTTATCTGTACTCTGACAGAACTGAATGCAGAACAATCAGTTAGCTTGCTCTACTTCAATAAGGGAGGTCTTCCAAGTGTTGAGGTTTTTTTCTTTTTTAAATATCCACTTGACAGTCCAAATTGAATCAACTCAATTTGATGATAAACTTTGAACATTTGAACTAGATTGATTCAGAGATCTGAACTAATGAATTGGACCTGACCTAAGCTGTTCACTCAAGTGCTTGCATGGGTTGGAGTTGAGGAAGCAATCTACAGTTTTTAATATCTGATATCTGCCAGCAGGTATTTGGTATCTCAATACCAAAATGACTTAATCCAGCAGTTCAGTGTTTGTGTATTTTTGGAGGGGAGGGAGAGGAGAAGGCAGGGTGAGATAGTGATGGTTAAAGATAAGCTTGGGAGCAGATTACCTGTGAGATGCCCTTAACTGTCTCAGCTAAAAAAATAAAGTCCTGAAATATTTTGACTATTCTGCTGACATTAATAGATGACCCTCCTGCATATCTTCAAAAAATCAAAAAGCCACATTGTAGCTTCTTATTCCAGAATGTTTGCACTTCAAAAATTATTCAGATAAAACATATCTCAGGCTCCACATTAGCACAAGCACAGTATCTCTGTGCTTTTTATCATTATTAAAGTAGATTAATGATTTTCTCCCCTGCCTTTTTTGTGAGCTGAGAAAAAGAGATCTCTACTTTAAAGGTTTTTGTGGACTGAGACTGGAAGCTTCTGGGGGCTGTGATCTTGCACAATCATGGCCCCCAGAAGCTTTCAGTCTCAGTGCACAAGATATTTGCATGCTGAAAGGAGGCTTTGGGGTGGTGAAATAACACTGCTTCAAAGTGTCCCATTGGCTTGCAAATACTTTGTGGGCTGCGACTGCAAGCTTCTGGGGGCCGTGATCTTGGACACCACTTTTCCACCACTTTTGCAGAGAATGGGTGCCTAAAGTCATGCAAGAGCATGGCACCCAGAAGATTCCAGTCTTGGCACGCAAAACATTTGCATGCTGGGAATGCGGTTTGCAGGGCTTCGGTGGCAGGCAGGAATCCACCATCGTGCATGGTTTCTTCCTGGGCTCACTGCTGGAGCACCCCAAGCCAGCTGGCTTTGGGGCTAAGCCATTCTGTAGAGGTGGTAAAGAGGGGGCAGACTCCAGCAGGGTCAAGGAAAGCCACATCTTTCCTCCTCAGCTGGCTAAACTACCTTTCCTGAAGGAGGTAAAGGCCCGGTCCCACTGGCCGACGGACGCAAAATGTATGCATAAAGGACACAGTGGACAAGCAAAATTTTGAGGGTGGCTCCCTCCGTTGTCATCCGCTCCAAAAAGTGGTGAAAATTTGCATAAACAGAACAGAAAAGGATGGAAAAGAACGGACGTGGGTAGTTTGTAGCAGGGATGTTAAATGGATGTTCATAGGAAGCCTAGCGGATGAAAGCGGATGGAAGCGGATGACACATCCGAAGGGTTCCGGGGAGAATTTCGAAGTGGACGCATTAGCGGAACGGGCGGATGCCATACGCAAGATAGAGCAGATGCCATCACGGACGTCTAGGAAACCAAAGGGACGTCACGTGGATGTATAATTGGATGCCAAAGTGTTCACCTGCGCTAAAGTGCGGAGTATGAATTGCCATCAGCTCCGCGGATATAAAAGGATGCAGCATGCCACACAGTCAGCAATACGGGGGAAAGACGTTGCTGCCAATCTACATCTAGCAGGAACAACAGGTTTTGTCAGTCCAGGCACAGAAGAGGAAAGCCGTGCCTACTTGTTTCAAGCCCTGGCATGAAGGAACAGAACCAGCATCCCACCCCTGGCACTGACTCTAACCTACCTGCTAGGCTGTGGTGACAGCCCCAAGGCCCTCAAAGTCCTGCTCGGTGAAGGCCCTGCTGCTCAAGCCCCTGAAGACCCTGCTGCTCAACCCCTGAAGGCCCTGCTGAAGCCCCTGCCAGAAGCGAGAAGAGGCAAGGGAAGCAGAAGGGGAGAGAGGAAACAGTACACCCTTTCGAGGAAGCATGAGAATGAGGCTGCCTGGAATGGCTGAGAAGACGAGTAACCTCTGCGAGAAAGGCACTAGATTGTATCGGACACCAAGAAAGTAGCAGGCAGCTTTGGAAGAGACGATAGGCAGGAGCCTGGGGACACTGCAGAAGCTACTCCTATGGAATGGGTAGGGAAGCACATGCAACACCTGGCTGATGGCAAGCTACACTTCAAGAAATCCAAGGCAGGCCGCTGTAAGCTCACTGACCGGGAGATGTACATCATGGCCAAGTGAGTTTCCTGGAGGGGTGCAGATCCACCACCGAGGAGCTGCCCCTTTGAGATAACCCTCTCCCTAGACAGCCCACCAGACAGCCAGTTCTTCTTCGCAGCCAGGAACCAGCTACCCTGTCCAAGAGGCAGAGGCCCCATGGCAAGGACCCCCCCCGACAGCCGTGCACTCCCCATGCTGGCAGACTTGGAGGATCCCGTGGGAGGATGACGCCTGCTGTCACAAATGGGAGGAAGAAGAAGCAGCCACCAGAGGCCAACACCCCCCACCTCCAGCTCCACAGGATGCAGCAAAGGGCACGAACTGGAGGGCGCAGGACACAGTGTGCTGTTGGAGATCAAGGACAAATGAAGATTCAGCCACAGAACTTCTCTCTCAGCTGGTCCACAGCGACATACCATCCTCGACCGCGAAGCCCTTCATCACCTACCATGAGGCCAGACCCTCAGGGACCCTGCGCCCGAGGCCAGGTACCAGGCTGAATGAAAGCAGAAGATCAACAGCCACTTCTGCACAACCCTCAAGGCCCAGCTTGAAGCTGCTCCTACCCAGTCCAGGTCTGCCTCCTACCACCTCAGGCCGATGTCAACACGACCTCTCCAGGCTTTCAACAGCCCCTCACTACCAAGGCTACACCTACAGGACTTTCCACAAGCAAGGCAGAACTTCCCAGTCCAGGCCCAGGTTCATCGCTTGCACAGACGTCACTCTCACCCAGCTGCAGACAGACAGCCCACTACAGTTCTCCTTCCTCAACCCACAACGAAGCCTAACGGACAATCTGTCATCAGTAATTGGGCCTGACATCTCAAGTCCTTGTGAAGGCGCCTCAACCTCACGGGATGAAGTCAGCTCTCAGATAGCTTCCTGACACCATCCCCTGTTGTACCCTCAGGGAAAGCACCCCAATAGTGCCTCAGACCAGCACTCAAGCACAGCCACTTCCACAGTCCCTGCCCGCTTACAACTGAGACCATGGACATGACTCAGGTGACTGAGAATCGTGTCAGAGACTGAGTTGTAGCTTGTTAAGGTTTATCTTTGCTTAAGACACTTTACTTGGTTCATTTTTGCTTGTTTAATAAAGTCATAAAGTTTACCTAAGAAAGTTAATAAAGGTTATCTTTGCTTAAGAACAACTTTAGTTTACTTGGTTCATTTTGTTTACTTAAATAAGTTTGGTGAAAACTTTGAAAAATGGTTAAGCCTTTGCATGCTTGTGGGATAGATAAGGATGTGTGTGGGATATATAAACGCTCCAGTGCAAGCACTAGTGGGAGTGTATGGTCCACCATCCCAGCGATCCAGATGATTTTCTCCCTTTTTTATAGAAAATATGTTGTCTGCTTGGTGTCCCTCTAACAATACTCTAGACATACTGGCAGACCTCCGAAATATAGAGATACATCCCAGATACAAATGTTTGTCTGTTTTGAATACTATTTATATATGAGATGCATACGCTTACATCCTTTTCGATTTCTGTGCTCTAATGCTGTTAGACATTCCGTGTACCTTTTATTTCCTCCCTCTTTCATTTTCAGCTGAGCGGATCGAGTTGAGGGGCTGGACAGAGATGCACGAGAGGAATACAGCGGACGTTTCATGGGAATGATAACGGACATAGAACGTTTGGTTGCCCATATATTTCTCGGCGGATGTACTCCTACGTGGCGGAAAGTTCATTCCGTTCAACAAGTTTTGGCAGCTCAAAAGCTTCTTGCATGGATGAAATCTCAGTGGACGGATGCTCGACCGGATAGAGCATATGAAACACACGTGTGCAGTGGGTACCAATGGATGCATAGCGTTTTCCAATGGATGGCAAGTTTTTTTAACGTATTACATCCTCTTTGCATCCGTAAGTGCAGTGGGACCGGGCCTTGAGAGTGGCAGTCGAAATGGCCACCTCAAAGAAGCACTCATCCGGAAAAGAAAGTGCAGGAGGAAGTTAAGAAGTGAAAGCTTTGGCTGACCAGGATAAGAAGCAACAACTGAGGTATCCTGGAATTTGATTTTTTAAAGATACATCGTCCCAAAGAAGCATTCAGAAGCTGCGAATGAAAGTGAAAAGGGAAATTTTTTTTTTCACTCTCCTTCCTTACATTGACAGGGAAGAGAGATGAAAGAGAAATCACGAAAAACCTGCTTTGGCACCACAAGGTAATTAAACTGGAAAATTAAATGGCAAGGGACAATAAAGATTTCTGAACACTTAAAAAAGCCTGTTTTTTTTTTGCTGTAAGTGGAAGGGAAAGGAAAAGAATAAACAGCAAGGATTTGGCAGGAGGAGGCTGCTTGGAATTTATATAAGAATCTAAAAAAGTTTAATCGTAATAAGACTTTCTAAAAAGATAACATCTTAACTCGAACTTTTCCATTACATAGTAACGCCAGGAAGAGAAGTGAAAAAAGAAGAAAGTTTTAAATGAAGCAGTTTGGATGTCTATTTGGATTGTTTGGTGACTTTGGAGACTTCTGGAAATTACATTTGAGTTCAAAAACACAATGTGGGTGTTGGTTCAAAATTTTTTTTTCCTTACAATGGCATAACTTTGGATGAACTGAAAATGGAATTTAAAAAATATAAAGAAGAAGGACAAGAAAGGTAAGGCTCTCTTGGCTCTGTTTTTTCACTTATCTAGAATGGTGATTGGTACCTATGAGAAACTACAAGAAAAGACTGCACAACCAGACTGGACAAGAAGAAGTCATGCTTTTAATGAACAAATTAAAATTTTATCTGGGGAGAAAGGGAAAGAGGGAAAAGAGAATGGAGATTTAAGAACCTAAAAAACAACCAAAAAAAGGGGAAAATAAGGTGAAAAGTAGATACAATGTCAAGAAAGGCAACAGAAAAGGGAACACAGAAGAGGGAAAATGGAGGTGGAGAGACAAAGGGGTAAAGAGGGCAAGAGTTGTGAAGAAGCAAAGGGAGAAGGAAGGGAAGAGAAGCTACAAAGGTTTGGAGCCAGATGTAGAGAAAAGCACGGACTTATTCAGAGATATGGGTAAAATTTACAGAAAAAGAGATTCTGCAAGGTACATAAGATTGTATGCTATACTTGTTTAGAATAATGTTAGTAAAATTGGAACATTTGAATTAAAAAGTGGGATATAAATAGTGTAATTCGGAAACTTTTTAAAACAGAAATAATGAAATGAAAATAAATGAGAGAATTAATAGGACGATGGGAACAACTTAATTATACGATGTTTTAAAATATAAGTGAAGGGGGGAGAAGTTAACTATGCAAAATTTTATAAGGGTTCCATAGAAGTATGATACTTATTTGAAAGTATGTGTATAAATTTTAAGTTAAATGATCTAATTTTATAATGATAGAATTGATGTGTATGGATTTTTTGTTTTAATTATATTATCATTTTATATATATATATATTATAATATATATATTTGTATGTAGGATTTAGAATATACAAGCAGAATAGCCAAATGAAATTATGGTATTAACTTAAGTGTTATAAAATTTACAGGGAAAGATTATTAAGGTGTCATACTCCATCAGTGATTACAGGAGAAATTTTGCTTTAATGTTCTCAGTTCCACCATCAGCTTGGTTATAACAGTCCGTACTCTGCTCTTCTCGCGATCCATCTTCGGACCCAGACACTTCTTGTCCGCCTCCTTTTCAGGGAGTCATCTTCAGCATCCATGGCTCAGCTGGTATTTGGATCAAGTCAAATAAATTTCCACTTTCTCTCCTAGGACATATCAGCCATGTAAATGCAGAATTGTAAACCTTGTCACTGAGCCCATCTTGAAAACATCTGTTCAAGTTCTTTTCTGGCTGATTGATCAGTTGGCAAGCCACAAAACTCCTGGGGGTACTCAGCCACTCCCCTGAACCCTTGGCTGATGGTATTGATGTGATCTCTGGCTTTGTGATTGGCTAAAGAGTGCTCTTTGGTGGCTATTTCTGATCCATACTCCTGCATGTATATCCAAACCTGTATCAGGAAGAATCCCAATTGCTTGAGGTCTCCATTGCTTTGTATATTTTACTTTAAAATATTTTTTTTTTCATTTCAAAGATCTTAAAGAAAATCCAGACAGTCTTCCCTAAATTCTCTCTATACTAGAAGAAGGTATTCTGGGATTTGCAGCATTTTGTTTGTCTATGCTATCTGTATTTTGTGTTATTTTCAGGAAGTATGATGGAAACTAAAGTCCTGGACAATTACAGGTTAAGTTTTCATACATGCATATGAAATGCCTTTGTATATTTTAGATTATTTCTCTGACATCGTCTACCAATTATACATCATTTTATGTTATAATATTTTTAAAATTTTATTTAGAATATTAAATACAAACTCCAAAAAGGGGAATAAAAATACAAAAACAAAGCAAAACTAGACAAGACCAAAAAAAGAGATATGCATAAAAACAAACATGCACAGAGATTATTCTTCCTAGTTGAATATTGATAAATATATTTCAAGAATATTTCCTGTCCTTGTAAGATAGGTTAACAGTTTATGCATTTCTACAGTTCTGATTACCCAAGCAATGTAATCTGACATTTATCTACTATATAGAAAAGACATTTATAGAAATTTAATTTTGAAAAGTAAAATTTCAAACAGCTGTTAGCAATCTATTGTATTTCACTTACTGAAAGTCCACAATGGCTTCTAATCTGCCATAAGCCATTACAATCATTCCTTGCTATCACTTTCCCTCAATAAAAGTTTCCTTTTGAAATAATGCCGGTTCACCCAGGGTCAGGTTGGCCATTGCAGAAGGTTCATCCTGATCTGCAGCAGAGCTAGAGGACAGGGAGGGGCCACAGCTCCCACAACAGCCAACCTGACCCTGCAAAGACAGATTGTAAAATTATTTGAGTCCCACCATCAGAGACAAGCAAGGCAGGATCTAAAGTTTCTGCTCAAAAACCCATCAGATTAAACACTGCAGAAAAGCCTTCCCATTATGTCCTGTCCAAGCTGAACCAAACCATAATTGTGAAGTTGTTATGAGAACTCAAGCCAAGAAAGATGATAAGAAGTTTTTCTCAGGCATTGCTTTGCCTGTTTCTTCAGACAAAATAGATGTCCCCAAGCAATTCCCTCCCCCTCCCTTTCCTAATCAGGTACATCAAAGTGACAGGATGCCAGAAACAGGAAAGGGGTTGTAAAAGAGTATCCAGGGGCTCCACACTGGAATGGCAATGTCCCCATAGGGATCTATGAGACCTGACAATTTCTCTTAAAAACAAGGGAATTAGATGTACCATAACAAAACAATCTCACAAAATATTGAAATAATATTTCACACAATAAAAATGAATAAAAAAGGGAAATTTCCATCAAATGTTTTTTTAAAAAGATCATAGCTTTTAAAAATTAACAGAATGCAAAATGCCTGTAGTGAAAATCCAATGTAAATGTAAATCAAATCAGATCATTTTCATTACCTAGGAAATTGTTGATTCCTGTACAGAGGAAGCAAAAGTGATTTGAAAAAACAGTACAAAAAAACCCTGAAAAAAGTCATGTTAAAATCCAATAAGGGGTTCAATGGTAGCATTCAACCAATTGATTAACATTTAAAATAAGAATCGAAATTAAAAAGGAAACTTCAAAATGTGCAGCAAAAACTAAGGGGTATAAACAAACAGCTGAAAGGAGACCTGACCCTCCAACCACTTCTACCAAACATTGCAACCACTGAGATTCCTTTCCCAGGTAAGTCCACCATCATCTGAGAGTCATCTTGGTTGATTCGTACTTTCTCCTGTTCAAATCTGGGTATTATGCTGTCAAAGAGCCTGCTTTGATGGGGAAAAAAATCAGCCATTTGTCAGCAGAAGAAAAATATTGCTCTGCCACTCAGCACACCATTTTTAGGGGACTCACCCCCAATGATACATCATTTCATAAACATTCTCTTTGATATCATAAATCTGTTTTTATTATACATTTTCACATTTTTAAGTAAAAATCTTTATCTTGCATTATTTAACCCATTCTTCCTGTTTAAAAATTTCAATAAAAATTGTACATTTTAGCAATTATTTTTTTTTAATCTTTTTCTCACTCAGCTGCCCAAATTAGGAAACACTGGATTAAAAAAAAATCAAAACACATGAAGGAAATAGTAAATGCTGTACAAATAAAAACCATTTTGTTAATATATTTGTACCGATAATGTACTCTAGGAATTATTCAATTTTGCTGAAGTCTAGTTTCATGAAATGGCATGATTTGTTCCTTAGCTGGAAGTAATAGAGTCAGATGCCTCAGCCTATATAGTTTTGAAGGAAATCTGTTTTGACATATTTCTGAATTTCTTTTTCACTTCAGTTCAGTCTTTGCATTTCCATCAATGAATGGAATAAATAATAATGACTAAAACAGGTATCTCTATCTCTACCAATGCAAACAAGCAAAGAGCCTTGATATCCAGGTCTGTTAAAGCTCAGTGGCTTATTCATGGGTACTAATGTTAAGAGTATAATTATCATTTATATCCTTATATTTATAAATATATTATATTTATATTTACATCTCCAAGGAAAATGAAAGAGAGTCAAGGAAAAAGTAGAAATTCATACCACGAATAATGCAACTTGTTAGCCTGATCACTTTGTGATACAATGAACAAAAACATTGGATAATAATGTCTTCATAAGGTGAACCAGAATTGTACTCCCATGGTTTAGAGATATTGTGCATAAGAAATCTGATATCTTAGAAAATAGAAAATGAATCAAATACAAGTAGTCCTTGAGCTACAAATGTAATAGAGTCTACCCATTCCATTTGTAACTCAAAGATTCGTAGGAGTGAATTGCATAACTTGAACGCAATCACTCCAGTGGTGGGATTCAAAAATCTTTACTACCATTTCTGTGGGCATGGCTTGGTGGGCGTGGCTTGGTGAGCATGGCCATGTGACTGGGTCAGTGTGGCTTTTTTTTTTTTTTTGCTTTTTTTCCTCCCC
>BHFT01022550.1:0-10286 GCA_004320025.1 Laticauda laticaudata
GTTTTCGAACGGAGGGCAAGGTTTTTTGTCCGTTTTACATCCTCTTTGCATCCGTTGGTTCGGTGTGACATGGGCTTTAGATGAGGCAACATACAGGTAGTCCTCAATTTATGACCACAAATGGGCCCAAAAGTTCCGTTGCCAAGCAAGACCGTTGTTAAGTGAGTTTTGCCTCATTTTATGATCTTTCTTCCCCACTATTAAGTGAATCACTGCAGTTGTTAAGTTAGTAACATAGTTGTTGAATGAATCTGCCTTCCCCGTTGACTTTGCTCGTTAGAAGTTCGCAAAAGGGGATCACATGACCCCAGGACATTGCAACCATCATAAATATGAGTCAGTTGCCAAGCATCCATAGAGCCTCAGTGGTGCAATGTTTAGAGTGCAGTACAATAGGCTACTTCTGCTGACTGCTGGCTGCCTGCAATTTGGCAGTTCAAATCCCACCAGGCTCAAGGTTGACTTAGCATTCGCTCCCTCTGAGGTGGGTAAAATGAGGACCCAGATTGTTGGGGGCAATAGGCTGACTCTGTAAACTGCTTAGAGAGGGCTGGAAAGCACTATAAAGCGGTATATACAGTGGTGGTATTCAGCTGATTCGCACTGGTTCAGGCAAACTGGTAGCAAGGATTTGGCATGGGTCGTCAACTGGTAGTAACTTCTGGCTGGCCAGGCCTCTGACCTGATCACCAGTCACTCACTTGCCCCGCCCACCTGATGCTCGCTGACCCCACCTGCCAGATGCTCACCCCACCCAGTCAAAAACCCACACCCAAGAGGCTTGCCTGAGGTCCAGAAGGCCAAAAAACGGGGGAGGGGTGCTGCAAAAAAAAGCAATGCCCACCCAGTCACATGGTCATGCCCACCTAGCCATGCCCATCTAGCTATGCCCACAGAAATGGTAGTAAAAATTATTGAATGCCACCACTGGATATATAAGTTTAAGTGCTATTGCTATCCGAATTTCGATCAAGTGACCATAGGGATGCTGCAATAGTCGTAAGTGTGAAAGCCTGCTGTCATTTCAAATGGTCATGAAATGAACTATGGCAAGTCAACTTATAACAGTAAGCCAAGGATGTCATGGATAGTATCTAACAATCCTGGCCTCCTATTTTCTCCACAACAACCCTGTGGTGTAGGTTCACTTGAGAGAGAGCGATTGGCCCAAAATCTCTCAGTCAGCTTTCATATATTACACCTTCTTTTCATTTTATCTGCCTTGTTTAATTTCTTGTAGCCTTACTGAATTTTGATCATAGTAATACATTGGATTGATTTCTTGATCCTTTTCAAGCAAGAGGAAGATTGGAATCCAGTGGGGGGAGGAATCCAGTGGGAGATTCAGGAGAAATATAGAAATTAAATTTGCTTTCTAAGCAAATGCCTTCCTCTCATACACTCACATTTGCATACAGAGGAAGGCCAGAAATATTTCCACATAAGGTTGTGTACAAGATCCATCCCACTGAACTTTTCACCCTCTGAGGTTTCTAGCAATGCTGCCACTTCTAAGAAAGGGTGTGATTTCAAAGAAAGAGCTTTCTCCATGGTTACAAAGAAAGAGCTTTCTCCACGGTTGAATGCTTGCAGCTTTTCTATCTCCAAGCAGAACCATTTCCAAAGGAAGGAAGCAACATTTCCAAAGCAACATTTCCAAAGGAAGGAAGAGACTGACATCTTCCAGTATTCCTAGCAAAAAGAGAAGCTCAGCTCCAGACAGGATCAACCAAGCATGAAAAACAACAACAACAACCACCCTCTCTCTTCCACAGATGTTCACAGCACTTATGAACAAAAAACTGGCTGGCTTTGAAGAAATGCTATTTTCGGATCCATTTAACCAAACTTGGCAACTTAAAGACTTCTGGACTTCAACTCCCAGAATTCCTCATCCAGCTTTCTGGCTGAGGAATTCTGGGAGTTGAAGTCCACAACTCTCAAAGTTACCAAGTTTGTGGACCCCTGATATAAGCCATGCTTACAGGGCCAGTTTCAGAGGTGCTACTCAGCAGGTTCTGACCAGTTCTGGAGAACCAGTAGAGGAAATTTTGAGTCGTTTGGAGAACCGGCAAATCCCACCTCTGACTGGCCCCACCCTCATCTATTCTCTGCCTCCTGAGTCCCAGCTGATCCGTTGGGTCTCCTTTGGTTGTTCTGCACAGGAGAACGGAGCTGGAAAGCAGGTTAGTGGGGTGGGGAAAGAATGGGGATTTTGCATAATCTTGTCCTGCCATGCCCACCAAGCCACATCACACCCACCAAGCCACACCCACAGAACAAGTAGCAAAAATTTTTGAATCCCACCACTGGCCAGTTCTCTCTTTTTTTTCTCAGAGGGCCAAAAACCCACTCCCCCATCTTGTACCCTCCTCAAATAACAAAGTATGGAATAAAACCAAAGCAGAGAAATATTTTATTTTTAGCTAAGGGAGTTGACAAAACAAAGGTAGTCCTCAACTTACGACCACAATAGAGCCCAAAATTTCTACATTACTACACAAGGCAGTTGCTAAAGGCTAGGTCCCACTGGCCGACGGATGCAAAACGTATGCAAAAAGGACACAGTGGACGAGCAACACAAGAGAGCAAAAATGTTCAGGTTGGCTCCATCCATTGTCATTCCGCCTCCAAAGAGTGGCAAAAATTTGCACTAACAACAGTAGAAAAAAGAAAAAGAACCGGACGTGGGTAGTATGTAGCAGGATTGTATAAGGCCGTTCACACGCACACAACGTATGCAAAGAGTGAAAGAAAATGGACCAAAAAAGCTTGCCACCGTCGAAAACACGATATGTACTACACTGCCTCCGTTTGGCTTCTCCCTCTATCCGTCCAGCATCCGTCTATTGACGTTTCATCCGCTCCAAAAGTTTGGGCTGCCTAAAACTTTTGCGTGGAAAATGTATACATTCTTCCGTTCTGCATCCACTACGCCCAAATTTTCCCAAAACCAACGCAAATCCATGACACATCCACTATATCCGCTAGGATGCGCTCCCATCCGCGAACTCCATCCCCGGACACAGGGAGGAAGCAAACGAACGCAGAACGGATGCAGAACGGATCCTAGCGATGCAGAACAGAAACAAAGCGTTTAAATCGGAAAAAAAAGTTCGCCAGAGAGAGCCTATCCTCGGAATTAAGATGTCTACAGGATGCCTAGAGGATGCCTAGAGATGCCTAAGGTGCTAGAGATGCAAAGGACACCTATGACTGCCTATAAAAAGGGGGATCACTGCCGCATCTCACTTGCAGACCAGCACGCCCAGCTGTGCAAACCTCTGCAGCCTTCATCAGACTTCTATTCCACAGCATCCCAGTCATGTCCACTGTGATTGCGACAAAATCCTTTGCAGCCAACATCCTTCTCAGAACACTGCGAAACCATCTACAGTCTCTGTGAGCAGTATTACTACGGGAAGAAAAGAGAGCACCCAAAAAAAGTCTGCCTCAAAGATGGTTTGCCAGAAGAGCACAGTACTACTTTATGACAAGCTCATGGTGGAGCTCAGGAAGCGAAGACCTCGGCGTTTCCAGAACTTCATGAGGATGCCTCCACCCATGTTTGATTAAATTGTGCAGTGCCTGACACCCAGGTTGACAAAGACAAACACCAACTTCCCGCCAGCCTTGACCTGGCTCAAGTGACACTCACTCTGCACCACTGCCTCAGGACCACCTACAGGAGCATGCAGCACGGCTGGAGGTGCGCCCACACCATCAGCATTGTTGTTCAGAGAAGTGGTGCAGGCCATCATCAAAGAATACAGGAGAGCTCCTCCAGTGCCCCCCAAACTGGAAAAGGCTGGAAGAATGTCAGAGCAGTGTACCAGAGTGAACTTCCCCCACACCGTTGGAGCCATAAGATGGAAGCACGTGGCCTGCAAAGCTTCCAACCAACTCAGGTCCACTTATTGTCAACTCCAAAGGCTTTCTTCAGCATCATCCTCTTCCTGCCATGGTCGATGCGACTACAAATTCATGTACATCGATGCTTACAGCAAGGTCATCTTCAGATGCCCAGGATACAATGCCAGTACCTCAAGGAAGGGGTGAAAGCAACCTCATGGTGGGCTTCCCAGATCCAGACCCGCTGCCAACGACACCCAAGATGTGCCCCTTTCATCGTGGGATGATGCCTTCTCCCTAATAAACCTACCTCATGAAAACCTACACCTCCAATACCTCACCCGTGAAAGAAGAGGATCTTTAACTGCAGGCTGTCCAGGGCAAGACGGGTGGTGGAGAAGCCTTTGGCATCCTGGCCAAACAGGTTCCAGTACTTCTCACCACATGCAGCATTGCCCAGAGGACCGTGAGGAGATCTGGAAGCCTTGCTGCATCCTGCACAATCTCATTCAGCCACCCCTACCCAGTGTTGCCAGAACAAGCTTGTGGACCTCCACAAGGCAATGGGGACATGGCCTGGGAATGGAGCAAGGGCAAAACCTGATAGACACTGATGTGCAACCCCAACAGAGCCTCACCTGAGGCGAAGAAGCAGCGCAAACCTCCTAGACACTGCGTGCAACTCCCCAGCTGGAGCGTGGCAAGTGGCAAGCCAGGATGGTAGATGCTTAAAGATGCTCCTTTCAGCCTGTCTCATCACACGATGAGATTGGGCAGTATGTTTGGTTGGCCTACAATGAACAGGGCGTTAATAAAGAGAGTGTTTTTGTGTTCAAATGTGTGGATCAATCTTACATTGAATTCAAATGAAGGCCATAGGGTGGCAATTCGCGAGGTGGACCAGTCCAGTCCCACTTGGCTTGCACTGGAGTTTATCTATCCCAGCCCACAGGTATCCCTTCCCATCTCCACAGGTATCCCTTGCCTATCCCTACGCTATCTTAACCCATCACAACATCTAAACCCATCACAAGCATGCAAACTAAACCATTTCTAAAAGTTTCCACCAGACTTTATAAAAAAAAATAAATGAAGCAAGTGTGTGAAACAAGATAAACTTTATTGAATAACAAACTGTAAAACAAAATGACCCAAGTCAAGTGTCCAAATAAAGTCCACAAAACTATCCAGCGCCAGTCTCTGGCACTCCTCTTTGGTCACTTGGAGTGTGTGCCAGTCTAAGTGTTAGGTGCAGGGCTGAGGGGTGCTGCTGCAGTGCGGTTGAGGTGTTGCTGGAGTGCCTGGCCCGAGAGGACAACAGGAGGGGAGGAGTGTGTGAGGAAGTCTTGGAGAGCATGGCTCAGCCCCTGATTGCTGATGAGAGCTCCTTCATCCATGCCATGCGGTTCAGCCCCCGTACTGAGGACAGATGTACTGAGGCCGGGCTTGGCTGTGGTACGGAGGAAGGTAGTGTAGGGCGCCTGTCTGCAGCGGGGTCAGACTCGTGGGTGGCATCATTCTGGCGTGGCTGGCATCCTGTCGTGGTGTTCCCGGATCTTTGTGGGGGGGCCTTTTGGCCTGTATTTGCGAAGCTGCTGTCTGTGCTTGACCTCTGGTAGCCGTACGCCCTGGTTAGTGAGGGGCTTGTGGAAGCCTGTGAGGAGGACATCACCTGGTGGTCGAGGAAGCACCTTGGACTGGGTGGGAGCAGCTTCAGCTGGGTCTGGAGGGTTGTAGAAGGTCAGCTCGTTGACTCGTCCTTCCACGCTGTACGTGGCGATCCCATCTTCCTTGAGGTCTGGTTGACGTTAATAGTAGAAGGGCTTGCGGTTGGAAGGAGTTCGTGGTGACCAGCTGAGAGAGGAGAATCTATGCTGGTGCGGATGGTGTCCCTGATCTCCACCAGACATTGTGTGGTCGCCCTCCTGCCGTCTGCGACTCTCTGCCTTTACGGAGGAGAGGCTGAGGGGGTTGGCTGATGCGGCTTCCAGCTGTGTGGACTCAATGTCTCCTCTCTCCCACCCACCAGGGAATCCTCATGCTTACTCCACCACGCCTTCCACACCACTGCCCAGGGTTCTCCCCGCTGCACCGCTCTCCACAGAAACCTTGCTGGAGCTGGACGACTCTCGGCTCGGAAGCAGGACTGGCTCCAGAGGCTGCCGAGAGAGAGGGTCGTGAGAGGGCTCGCCTGGTGCTTCCTCGTGCGGACCCACCCTCCAGGAAGCTGCACTGGCATTACGTAGTTCTCCTGTCCTCAGCTTACCAGCGGAGCGCTGGCAGATTTTCATGAGGTGCAGCTTCCCCGTACGCAGTGTGCATTGTCACCAACGCGAGTAGGCACACTCAAGTGTTTAACCCAACTCTCGCCCTCTCTCTCCCAAGCATCCTGCTTGCCTTTTGGTGTCCCTGTACATGCCGTGTACCCTCCGACCACAGATATCAGTTCTCCCTCAGCCACCCCCAAGCACCTATCCTCGATGTCGCTTCCTCAAATGCTAGTTGCCTCCTCTCCGCGTCCTGCCATAGCCTCTTCCTCCCTTTCGTGGACCATGGCCCTCATCGAGGGGCTCCCAGGTGTAGGGGTGCTCCTACCAACAGCCACCAAGCAAGCAGACAGCGCAACACAGCAGCCACCAGCAGGATCATAATCAGCATCACAGGATCATAATCAGCAGGCAGCAGCAGGATCAGCAGCAGCAAGACCAGGATCAGCACAGCAGCAAGAGAGTAAGCACCAGCAGAAGGGTCAGCAAGACCAGGAGCACGAGCAGGCAGCAGCAGCACGAGCAGGACCAGGAGCACGAGCAGACCAGGAGCACGAGCAGAACGAGCAGGACCAGCAGGACCAGGAGCAAGCTTTCAGCAGGTACGCAGCAGAAGCACCACTGCCAGGAGCAGCTAGAGCAGAAGCTCCAGCATAGAATAGCGAGTCCCAAGCAGCAAAAGCCCCAGAAGAAGATGAGTCAGCCAGGGGTGGGAGGGTGGCCCTGTCCCTCTTGCCAGGGATAGCGCAGGTTCTGAGGGCTTGCGCTTCTTCCCCATGGTTTGGGGTTGTGGCTGCGGAAGGCTTGGCAGGAAGGCTGGCAGGCACCAAGGCTGCAGAAGGCTGCAGAAGCCTGACAGGAAGCCTGTTAGAAAGCCTGGCAGGAGCTGGCAGAAGGCATGGCACCAAGGCTGCAGACAGACTGTGCTGGCAGGAGGCTGGAAGACAGGCTGCCAGCAAGGCTGGAAGGGCAGGTTGCCGCAGGAGCTGGCAGGGAGGCTGGAAGGCAGGCTGAGGGAGGCTCCAGAGGCTGAGGCAGGCTGGCAGGAGGCTGGCAGCAAGGCTCAGAAAGGCTGGAAGGCAGACATGCAGGCAAGAACTCGAGGTATGAAGCAGCAGGTCTTCCTCGAATGCTGGCCACGTGCGAGCTGCTTCCCTTATATCCGGGGGGTTGCGCAATAAATCCCCCCCCATTCGCAATTAACTCCAGCATCTTTGCTTCCGCTGTGCATCGCTAGCTTCCACTCTGCATCCCTTTATCGCTGTGCATCCGTCTGCTCCTTTTTCCGTTCCGTCCGCTTGGCTGAGACCCCCGCGAAGCCCTGCATCCCCCCCATGCCTCCCATCCGCTGGGCTTCCGTTCCGCATCCGCTTGTGCATCCGCCCTGCGTCCTCCCCGATCCGTGTTATCGCTCAATTATGCAAATTTTTGCCCCTTTTGACGCGCAAAACAACGATGCAACATTTTTCTCTTCCGTTGTGTCCTTTTTGCATCCGTTGGGCAGTGTGACACGGCCTTAAAAGGGATGTTCATAGGAAGCCTAGAGGATGTATATAGGATGCAAACCGTTCACTGCTCATCCTTTCTATTTCCTGCTACTAACACTGTGTGACTTCGCTGTACCTTTTGTTCCTCCCTTCTTTCCGTTTTCAGCTGCAGCGGATGTGAGTTGAGAGGATGCCCAGAGGATGCAGAAGAGATACAGCGGAGGTTTAATGGATGATAAACGGACATAGAACGATTGTTGCTCGCTATGTCACAGATTTACATCGGACACAGTGGAAAGTTCATCCGCTCAAAAAGTTTGTGCAGCTCAAAACTTCTTTGATGTATGATATCTCAGTGGACGAGCCTCAAAGGATAGAGCGTATGAAACACATAAGCAGTGATACACACAACGGATGCATTGCTTTTCCAACAGATGCAAGCTTTTTTTAACGGTTTACATTCCTCTTTGCATCCGTTGGTGCAGTCTGTACATGGGCTTAAGTGAGGTTTGCCTCATTTTATGATCTTTTTTTTTTTTGTCACAATTGTTAAATGAATCACTGGGTTGTTCAGCAAACCATGCAGTTGGTAAGCAAATCTGGCTTTCCTTGTTTGACCTTGCTTTTCAAAAGTTAACTGGGAAGGTCAAAAATTGGGATCTCATCACTCTGGGATATTGCAACTGTCACAAATACATGCTTGTTGCCAAGCGTCCCAATTTTGATCACATGATCATGTGATGTTGCAATATGATACCAGAGGTGGTATTCAGCAGGTTCTGAACCATTTCTGTGATGAATAGTTCGGAGAACTGGCAAATCCCACCTCTGACTGGCCCCGTCCCCACCTATTCTCTGCCTCCCAAGTCCCAGCTGATTGGCTGAGTCTTCTTTGGTTGCCCTGCACAGGAGAACGGAGCTGGAAAGCAGGTTAGCAGGGTGGGTAGGGAATGGGGATTTTACAGTATCCTTCCCCTGACACACCCACCAATCCACACCCACAGAACCAGTAGTAAAAATTTTTGAATCCCACCATTGATGAGTACATATTTTATATACATACAGGTAGTATGTATTCATATATACCTGTATGTATGTATACAGGTAGTATGTGGTCGACTTACGACCACAGATTCAGATTTCTCTTGCAACGTGAGACAGTTGTTAAGTGAATCTTGCAACATTTTACTACCTTTCTTGCCACAGTTGTTAAGTGAATCACTGCAGGATTAGTATAGCTTTATAAAACCTCAGTCAGACCACACCTGGAATCCTGCATCCAGTTTTGGACATCATATTACAAAAAACATGTTGAGACAAAGGGCAAAGAAGAGCAACTAGGATGATCAAAGGCCTGGAGCCTGAAACTTATGAAGAATGGTTGCAAGATTTGGGTTTGGCTAGTCTAGAGGAAATATACTCAGGATATTCCTAGCTGTGGGAACAGCTAATTCTGAGAGAAGATTGAAGCTTTCCCTTTCTTTCTCTCTTCTGCAGGGACAGCACTGAAGTCATACCATTTCCAGGAAATGCAGGCATTCAGAGTTGTCAGAGGGTATTTAAGAAAATATTGATATAAAATATTTTTACCTGGTGTATATTAATCACACCTTTAGCAATATATCATTGTTTTTTTTGTGCATGTGTTGGATGGAAATCACTGCATTACTTTTTTTGGTATCTCTTTCCCTTCATAAGCCACATGAATAGAATAGAATAGAATAGAATAGTTGGAAGGGACTTTGGAGGTCTTCTAGTCCAACCCCTTACTTAGGCAGGAAACCCTACACCACTTCAGACAAATGGTTGTCCAATATCTTCTTAAAAACTTCCAGTGTATTTACAACTTCTGGAGGCAAGTTGTTCCACTGATTAATTGTTCTAACTGTCAGGAAATGTCTCCTTAGTTCTTGGTTGCTTCTCTCCTTGATTAGTTTCCACCGATTGCTTCTTGTCCTGCCCTCAGGGGCTTTGGAGAAGAGCTTGACTCCCTCTTCTTTGTGGCAGCCCCTGAGATATTGGAAGACTGATATCACCCCTCGTCCTTCTTTTCATTAGACTAGACATACCCAATTCCAGCAACTGTTTCTTATATGTTTTAGCCTCCAGTCCCCTGATCATCTTTGTTGCTCTTCTCTGCACTCTTTCTTCTGCCCCAACATCTTTTTTACATCATGGCAACCAAAACTGGATGCAGGATTCCAAGTGTGACCTTACCAAAGCATTATATAACTAACATTTCACATTATCTTCATTCTATCCCTCTGTTATGATACACCCTACAACTCAATCCTATTTTTCTCATGAATGCAACCCTCAATCCAGATGGTCCTTATTAGAGGTAGTCCTTGACTTAACAACAGTTCATTTAGTGACCTCTTGAATTTACAGCAGCAGTGAAAAAAGTGACTTAAGACCGTTTTTCAGAGTTACAACCATCATGGCTATGTGGTCAAAATTTGCATGCTTGGGGAGGGCGGAGCTGGTATCGCAACGATACGGCATGCGATCTTGGAGGTCCGAGATCATTGTCGATATCTTTGCTCCTGGACGGTCCATTTGGATCTAAACCGTCCCGAAGAGACGGCGATTGTAAAGAGCGTGTCCTGTCAATCCCAGGGATACTGCAAAGTCCCTGGTAGATCCAGGAGAAGCTCTTTTTGCCAGCGGCAAAGAGGCA
>BHFT01022552.1:0-10719 GCA_004320025.1 Laticauda laticaudata
ACTGATGCATGTGGCATTATCACTAAGGAGGACGCCTAGAAAGAATGGACCAGGGGGACGTGCAGAAAAGCTAAACTCGATTATATTAACCGTGCAACATATTACCCCTAGCAGACATCAACGAGACCCCAGCAGAACTCTTAATGGGTAGGAATATACTGTTCCTACCTTGACAGACTGCACCCCAACTTTAAGCCTGGGATAAACCCCTGACTCCGTCCAGCAAATATGCACATTTGAATAGGCAACCTGGTTTATGCCAAAAACCTAACCGGGACCGCGTTATGGGCTCCAGCCGCAATCACCCAAATCACAGGCCCCCAATCTTACCGACTAGTATTAAACGACGGAAGAGAAGGAAGCGGGCACATTGACCAGCTTTGTTCTCGCACCCAGAACACAACACCACACCAATGCCAAAAATAATAAATTGCAAAAACAGCTGAGGAGGGGGGGAAACAAACATAATAAAAAAGGGAGCAGATGAAACCTCCATAACACGACAAACAACACACTATACAGAAGACTCCCAAACAAATCAAAAAGAGCACTTCATGATTAGATGAACCCCAAAGAGAAGTCAGGCAGGAGAATTGAAGCGAGGCTCCTGAAGGAGAACGGCCAGGCCAGCTTGCCAAGCTGGACGAAACCAGGAGGGAGTGGCGGAAGCCATCTTCAACCGGCCCAAGAAACTCAGGTTGGGAGCGGCAGGCTGACTCACCCGTTCTAGGAGGTTTCCATGGCGAGAAGGCAACAGAGAGAAAGGCATCCTGTCCAAACAGCTTGAGACCATCCGAGAGCTGAGCTGTGCAATCACCAGAACTCAAAAAAGCCCCCCTACCTGATTGGACTAGTGATGTACGTTGGAAGAAACCAAGGGGGTGAGGGATGTTGTGCATTGGAACTTGGTAGGCTCCAAGTGCCCTAATCTGATTGGCCGAGAAGGCCGTTCTCGGATTGGCTATTAGGGAACCAATCCGATTAGGCCGCCTGATGTGGAACAGTCAGAGTACTGTCATTGCCACAAGCCGCGAGCAAGCTGCACTAAGAAGGGCTGCCGTGGCTTGGGCTGTTGTTCCGTTATCATTGCTACTTGTTAAAATAAAGAGTTGTTGTTGGAACCCTGTCTCATGCAACTTATTTCTGAGTGGAACAGATACATATAAGAAAAATAAAAGAATAGGACAGGGACACTAGGCACATTGGTGCGCTTATGCACGTCCCCTACAACCCTCTTAGGAAAGGGTGAAGTCAGACCATCTAAGTTAAAGTTTTGGGGTTTGGGGAAGAAACCACAGAGTCAGGTAGAGTATTCCAGATATTGACCACTCTGTTGCTGAAGTCGTATTTCCTGCAATCAAGTTTTTTTCATTGTGCCATGAAAATGTGATTTTCTGCTGATTCACTGCAAAACAATTTTTTTTAAATGTTGTTTGTTAACCACTTTAATATTCTTTAAAAATAACATGTCCTCACTACAAAAGCCTCATAAAAGCCTCATAATGATCCCCAAATCCCTCAGCTATTAGCTTTGGCAACTGCTAAGTCCATGCTGCCCTTTTCCACAAGAGAAAAAAAAAATCAATGTTTTGTATTGGCCATTGCTTAGCATTCTTTGGGAGTTAGCCAGATCTCATGTGCTGTTGGCATTGGGTCGATCCAGCAGGGGACATGCAACCTTGCTTTCAATTTGCATTGCAGATTTGTTTTGTGCAATGTTACCTGACCACAGGGGCACATCATTAGAAATTTTCCTTTTGTCCTTTTTCTATTCTGGATGGGAAAACAAAATGGAATACAGAGTTATTCCATTAAGCCTCATTTAAGCCTCCCTTTGAATAAATAACTCCTATTATTATTATTATTACTGTATATATAATACAATGTGAAATCCCAGTTACCAGTCCTCTAGTGGTATTGGCCAGGGGTGGGCTTCAAAAATTTTAGCAAAGGGTTCTCTGCCTGGTTGCTGGGTGGGTGTGGCCATGATAGGTGTGGCCTAGTCAGTGTCCTGCATCACAGAGGGGGGGTTGCCATCCCTGGGCTCCAGAGGCGCTCCTTGAGCCTCCGGGAGGGTGAAAACAGCCTCCCCAGGCCTCCAGAGGCACTCTGGAAGCCAGAAACAGGCTCATTTCCGGCCTTCCGAACTTCCGTGAGGCCCATTTTTTGCCTTCTCCGAGCCTCCCTGTGCACCCAACACTTACCTGGATCCAAAATGGGCCATGTGGCGATTCTAGTGAGGGGCAGGCTCGGGTAGGTGGGGCCAGTTGGATTTGGGGGTTCTCTGAACTGCACATAATCTTAGCTAGGGGCTCTCCCGAACCCCTGCGAACCCCCAGCAGCCTACCCCTGGTCTTGGCCATGCATCATGTTCCTCCCAAGAGCTTAGGATGTCATAATGTATCAGTGTAGTAAATGTGCATATCTTAGTTGTGTGGCCTTTTGTAAATGACAGATGGTAGTTTAGTTTTGTCAATGAGCAGGTGTTCTAAGTACTGTCCAAGATTTTTTGCTATGCAGGGGTGGGATTCTATAGGTTCGCACCTGTTCGCTAGAACCGGTTGTTAACATTCTAAGCAGTTTGGAGAACCGGTTGTTAGAAGAAATTACTGGCCTAATCCTGNCTTTGCTTGTGTGGAGCGACCATTCAAAGTTACAATGGCACTGAAAAAAGTGACTTATGACCGTTTTTCACACTTACGACTGTTGCAGCATCCCCACAGTCATGAGAGGCCAGGCGAGGAGATGCGTGCCTCGATGTGAGTGATGTTGACTTGGCCATGCTGAGCCAGTCACATCACCACCAAGTCATGCCCACCAACTAAGCCACACCCAACTAAGCCACACAAAATTGAAATTTTTCAATTTAAAAAAAATTGAATCCCATCCCTGTTGCTATGGTATCCAGTAGGCCAATAACCACTGGGGACCACCATGGCTTCTTTATGCCCTAATCTTTCTATTTCAATTATCAGCTCTTGATACTTTGTGATCTTCTCCAATTCTTTGTCTTCTATTCTATTATCCTTTGGAATTGCCACATCAATTATCCACACTTTTTTCTTTTCATGCACAGTTAAAACTGGTACATTATGAGCCAAGACTTTATCAGTTTTTATCTGGCAATTCCACAATATTATAACCTCATTTTTAAATGATTTTTTCAACTTTATGTTCCAACCAATTTTTCATTGCTACAACATGATAATTTTTACAGATGTTCCAATGATTCATTCTGACCTCTGCATTACGTCATTGTTTGAAATCAGTTTATTCAATCCTCTTGTGTGAGCTGAGTGTGTGGTTTCTTCTGCTTCAATGTGCAATCTGCACTTTGATCATTTGTTGACTTTTCAGTTCTGGCCATGATTACGTTCATTCAAATAGCTTGCTTTTGAACAGTCAAAACCAAGCCTTCAGTTTCTTTTTTCTTTTTTAACGTTCCAAACCTTTGTCAGGTTATATCTTTATCCATTTTCCTCTCGATCTTTTGTGGAAATTGACCATGGAATATTTCTCCTTGCCAGCATTCTGTTCATGTATTTATTGCATTATTCTGGTATTCATGGTTTGCTTCCTCTATTATTCAGTTTGTTTCAGTTTTTAACTTGCATCAATGTTGTTTTTGGTTGTCTTTTACATAATCAGCCAATGCATGCTTTTCTTCCTTCCCAGTTTGTTTGACTTGAAGTAAATCTCTGCCTCCATTTCTATGGAACAGGAATAATTTGTCAATATTCCTGTGCATAATGGATAATGATCAATTTTCTTGTTTTTTCAGTCCAAGCTCTCCAGTTAATAATTCGAGCAATATATTGTATCATCGATATGGCCCAGGTATTGATGGCTTTGATGGTGTTTCCTGTCTTCAGTTTTACCTTTAGCAACTTTCTCTATTGTTCTTTGAATATATTATTTACTAATCACATTTTTAATTTATGTATGCTTGATATTATCCAACTGTAAAATGTAAAATTTGGAGGCATCATGTTGATGACTCTTGATGGTTTGGCTGGTCAGCATTTCAGTTCCACTGCTGTTTATTATTCTACTTGATTTATGGTTTCTGCAGCACATTTCTATATCCATTGCTATATCTTTGCTAAATATTCTTAATAGTGTTTGTCAATGAATAATTTTTCATAAAGCTTCAGATCATTCATCTGAAGCAGATATGAGATTTTATTAGCATTCTTGCTGTTTGATAGGCCAGGTTTGTGTCCTTTGAAATCATTGAAATTGGGTCATTGCAATGACAAATAATAAGGGTGATATTGAGTCAACATGGAAGAGACCTCTCCTAATGTTGACAAATCAATATATTTCACTTTCAAACAAATCTGTCATCTAGAAACATTCTAACATTTTTATTGACACTAGTTGTTTTCAAACATTTGATGATCCAAAAGACTTCTTCACAATGCGTCAAAGACCTTTTTATAATCAATCCAAACCATATGGAAATTGGTTTTTCAATTGGTTTTGCAATTCCTCAAAACCATTTTATCATTCAGAAGTTGATCTTTTATACCTCTGCTTTTCCTTTTATTTCCCTTCTGGTTACTGGAAACGTGTTTTAAATAATTTTGGATGTTGTCCACTATTATGTGTGTAAGGAATTTGAGGATTGGTTGTAAAGTTACTTTTTAATCACAGTTGTAACTACAATCACAAAGGGAGGAAGTTGCTAAATGAGAACTATCTGTATCCATGTTCTGACAAATCAGTCTCTCTCCTGCAACTTGGGTAATGTAATGCAATATTAATACTGTTTTCTGAAATGTGATTGAAGAAAATATGTTTCTGGGTACCAAAAGAGGACAATAAAAAGGTACTAGTAAATTCATTAATTTTATCTTTTATCTTTTCAAAAAAGGGCATAATGAATGAACCATACAGCTACATATCACAGTATATCAGTGCACTGAGAACTAAAGCTGCTGGAAAACTAAATTCAGCTTCTGTTTTCATTCACTGGGCAAGGATAAACTTGGACTTCTTTCTAGCCAAAGCCTATAAATGCATCTTTCAAGAACAAAAGTTCCACTGAGGAAGAATAGTAAAGGTTTAATGAATTAACGTATGCTCCATGTGAGACTGAATCTATGTGAGGTGGGCTGATAGAGCAGGGAAGGTGAGCAAAAGCTTTTATTTATTTTTTTAATATATTTTTATTGAGTTTCTTTTATTACATCATAAGAGCAAAAGCTTTTAATTGAGTTCATAAAGTTTTTAATGAGTTCAACCCTCTTATTCAAATGAAGTGAAATATTATTATTTTTTAGGGAAAGGTTGAGGTTTATTTGTTCCAGCTACTTGGTTACAAGTCCACATGGACGCAATTAATGAAGGAAATAGCATGTTTTACAAGATCAGGACTCTGAGTTATTTTGTGGCCCATGTGAAATTCTTTATCTTAATCGCCACACATTCCAGACAGGAAGGTTCTGTTCAGATAAAAGGACACGTCTATTTTGTTCTAGAGAGCTGGGTCTGTGAGTCAATGTTCAGTGAGAACAATGACAGTAAGAACAGTTACATTGATTAATTTCATAATTGTTTCTGAATATTTACACATATTTTCATGTAGCCATAATTGTTACAGCTCTTATATATTTCTCAGCTGTCTACTTCTTTCAGACATAGATTGGCTGAATGAAGAACTGAGGCTCAAAGATGCTCAAATTCACAGGAAAGGATAGTCTGAGGGGATGCTTACTCATTGGGAAAAATATAGAAACAGTTTATTATCTACTACCTGTTTGTAGGATATGGCAGTTTTCCTTATTTCTTCCAGCTGTGTTTAATTACTACACACATTGTGACCATTGATTACACAGACTGAAAATATGAGAAAGATCACCTCAAATCTCTAAAAGGCATGGTATCAATCACAGAATGCTGCTTATTCTAAAAACTCTCTTAGATCATTATGCCATGCTTTTTATTTTCCTTTATATGGATTGGAAAATTTCCAACACTGGTGGAAAACACTCTATATCCTGAAATAGTTAGCACTCGCTCAAGAGAATTCATTATCTTGAAAGCAGTTCCAGGTCTCTGGAACATTCATAGTGTTGGAGAGGTGACTTTACTGATTTCCAGCTTAGGTAGTTGGTGTGTGTATGTGTGTGTGTACAAGAGAGAGAGAAAGAGAGAGTTTTGCTCAGCAATTGAAACAAAGCAGTGAGTTTGAAACTGGCAAGAATTTGAACATTTCCTCATTCTCTTCAGCAGAGGACTAGATTGTATGGAAAATGGTTTCTCTTTTTCCTTTTGAATGGCCTCAATATCAAGAGATTTTTTTGTGTGTGCAGGAGGGCCAGAAATTTTTGTTATTCGTTCACATGCCAAAAGAAAGAAAATGAGGTCTATGTGTCTGATAAATTGCAGGAAAAAAAACCCTGATCTTAATGAGATGAATCAATTTTTATTAAATTTTTATCCCACATTTATTATTTATAAATTATTCAATATAACAAACACACATGTTGCCAAGCTATGGCAAATGTATTTCTTCCTCCTCTGTTTTACCCACAATTACCATCCTGTAAGATGAATTGAGCTGAGAGAAAATGAATGGCCCAAAGTCACTAAAGCCCATGTCCCACTGCACCGACGGATGCAAAGAGGATGTAAAACGGACAAAAAAGCTTGCCATCCGTTGTGGAAAATGCGATGATCCGTTGTGTACTCACTGCGTACGTGTTTCATACGCTCTATCCATCAACATCCGTCTACTGCCATTTCATCCGCTCAAAAAGTTTTGAGCTGCACAAAACTTTTGAGCGGATGAACTTTCCACTGCATACGATGTACATCCGCATACAAGGGCAACAAACGTTCTTTGTTCGTTGTCATCCGTTACACGTCACTGTATCCTCTCGGCATCCTCTGGGCATCCTCGCAACTCACATCCGCTCCAGCTGAAAATGGAAAGAGGGAGGAAGCGAAAGGTACACGGAACATCCACACAGTGTTAGTAGCACGGAAATAGAAAGGATGTTAAGTGGATGCATCTCGTTATATAAGAGCATTTAAAATGGACAAAACGTTCGTATATGGGATGTATCTCAGATATTTAGGAATGTCTGGAGTATGCCTAGAGTATGTGGAAGGACACCTAGCAGAAACCAATATTTCCATAATAAAGGGGAGGAAATGCACCTGGATCTCAGTATCAGTCCAGCAGCCGTGGTGTACAGACCTCTTCACCCTTGCTCTTGCTCTTCACATCATCCATTGATCTCCACCATGAATCATCACACACTCCTTGTGGTAGCTTGCCATCATTCAACACCAGAATCAAGCCACTGTTCAGACTGTTTCACCTTTTCTATGCAAGGAGAAGAAGGAGATGTCCAAAAGCTGTGTGGGTCTGACACATGATCGGGAGAAGAGTAGAGTTTGGACTCTATGACAAGCTGATGGTGGAGCTGAGGAATGAAGACACTCGTGCATTCCAGCACTTCATGAGGATGCACCAGGCCATGTTTGACAAACTTGTTGAGCATCTGAGACCAGGTTGACCAAGCAGCACCAATTCCATCCCAGCCTGGACCCTGGACTGAAGATGGCACTGACTCTGCGCCACCTGGCCTCTGGAACCACATACAGAACCATGCAGTATGCATGGAGAGTACCACACACACCATCAACAAAGTGGTCAGAGAAGTGGTGCAGGCCATCATCGAAGAGTACATGGAGGAGCTCCTCCAGTGCCCCACCACTGACAAGGCGAGGAAAGTTGCAGAACAGTGGTATCAGAGATGGAACTTTCCCCACACCGTTGGAGCCATAGATGGCAAGCAATGGCTTGCAAGCTCCAGCCAATGGGTTCCTCTTATCACAACTACAAGGGCTTCTTTCAGTATCATCCTCTTTGCATGGTTGATGCTGACTACAAGTTCATGTACATCGATGCTTCAGGCTTCAGATAGCCAGGTATACAACGTCAGTGACCTCAAGGATGGCTGGAACGCTACCTCATTCATGGTTTTGCAGATCCAGACCCCCTTACCCAATGACACACAAGATGTGCCCTACTTCATTCTGGGTGATGACGGCTTCTCCTCAGAATGTACGCTCATGAAGCCCTACAGTTCCAGATACCTCACCGTGAAGAGAGGATCTTAACTACAGGCTGTCCAGGGCAAGACGGGTGGTGGAGAACGCCTTTGCATCCTAGCCAACAGTTTCCAGGTACTCTCACACCATGCAGCATCACCCAGGGACTGTAAGGGGCATCGTGGAAGCTTGCTGGCATCCTGCACAATCTCATCACACACCGCTACCCAGTGTTGCAGAACAGGCTTGTGGACCGTCAACAAAGGGAATGGGGGACATGGAGCCATGATGAATGGAGGCAAGGACGAAACCTGATCGACACTGTGGATGACAGGCCCCAACAGAGCTTACATGAAGGGAAGAAGCAGCGCAAACCTCCTGGAAACACTGGTGCAATCTCCCCAGTTGGAACAGTGGAGTGGCAAGATAGGATGATAGATGATTAATGGATGCTTCCTTGAGCCTGTCGCAAAACAATGATAGAATTGTGCCATGTATGTTGAGTGGCCTACAAGGAATATGGCATTAATAAAGAGCTTTGTTTATTTTGAAATGTGTTGATCAATGAATAATTGTTATTGATACAAAAGCTCCATATGTGTGGCAGCTGGGAGGGTGGACCATACAGTTCCACTATGCTTGCACTGGAGGTTTATCTATCGCCACGCTATTATCGTCATGCCCACAGTATCCTAAACCCATTCCACACTGCTATCCTTACCCATCCCACAAGTATCCGTACCCATCCACAGCTACCCTTACCCATCCCACAACTATGCTTACCGCATCCCACAAGCATGCAAGGCTTAACCATTTTTTCAAAGTTTTCACCAAAGCACTTTATTAAGTAAATAAAATGGACCAAGTGTGTGAAGCTAAAGATTAACCTTTATTAATAACTGTCTTAAGGCAAAACTGTATATGACTTTATTAAAAAAGCAAAATGACCCAAGTAAAGTGTCTTAGCAAAGATAAAGTGAACGGGAACAACTCAGTCTCTGGCACTGTTCTCAGTCACTCTGAGGCATGTCCATCGGTCTCAGCTGTTGAGCGCCAGGGACTGTGGAGGTGGCTGTGGCTGGAATGCTGGTCTGAGGCGGCATTGGGGTGCGGCCCGAGAGTACAACAGGGATATTCAGGAAGCTCTCAGAGAGCTGACATCGTCCCATGAGGTTGAGAGGCCCTTCCTCAAGGACCTGGGATGTCAGGCACAGTACTGATGACAGATTTTTTGTTGAGGGGCTTGGCTGTGGGGTGGATGAAGGAGGAGTGTAGTGGGGCTGTCTGGTCTGCAGCTGGGTGAGGGTGAGGCATCTGTGGCAATGCTAGTACCTGGGCCTGGACTGGGAAGGGCTGCCTCTGCTGTGGGAAGTTCTGGTACTCGTAGCCTTGGTAGGTGAGGGGCTGTTGAAAGCCATGGAAGGGCTGTGACGTCACCTGGGGTGGAGGAGCAAGACCGTGGACGCGGGTAGGAGCAGCTTCAGCTGGGCCTTGAGGGTTGTGCAGAGTGCTGTGATCTTCTCCTTCATCACCTGGTACTGCTGGCCTCGGCAGGTCCATGAGGGTCTGGCTCACGTAGGTGATGAAGGGCTTGCAGTTCGAGGATGGTATATCACTGTGGACCAGCTGAGTGAGAAGATCTGTGCTGGTTTTGATTGTGTCCCTGATCTCCAGCAGGACAGTGTGGCTCTGGCCCTCCAGTCTGCTCTGCTCTCTGCAGTGCTTTCTGTGGAGGTGGACTGGAGGTGGGGTGTGGTTGTCTCTGGCTGCTGCTTCTTCTTCCTCCATTTGTGACAGGGATCCTCCACCATCCTCTGGCACGGGGAGTGCAGCTGTCGGGGAGGTCACTGCGGTGGGGCCCTCCAATAGACACCTGCCTGGACACGGTAGCTGTCTCCTGGCTGGAAGAGGAGTGCTGTCTGTGGCTGTCTGAGGGAGAGGGTTGACAGAGGGGCTGTCTCGGTGGTGGACCTCACCCGCCAGGAAGCTGCACTTGGCCATGTATGTACATCTCCTGGTCAGTGAGCTTGACAGCGGCCTGCCAGATTTCTTCAGGTGCAGCTTGCCATACCAGGTGTGCAGTGCTTCCACCATCCCAGGAGTACATCTGAAGGCTCTCTGCCTTCTCTCTCCACGCTGCCTGCTTTCTCTTGTGTCGGCGATAGTAGAGTCTGTGGCCCTTTCTCCACAAGTACTCATTCTCCCTCAGCTCATTCCAGCACCTCCTCCTCATGGTCCTTGGAAATGGAAATCTGTTTCCACTCTCCTTCTCCTTGCCTTGTCCTTTTCCTCCCTCTGGCAGGGGCTTCATCGCTTCAGCAGCAGGGCTTTGAGGGCCTTGGAGCTGGTCCACCACAGCAGCAGCAGCAGCAGGAGAAGCACCCACCAGCATAGCAGCAGCAGGAGAAGCATCCAGCAGCAGCGAGATAGCAGTCAGCACAGTACCCAGCCAGCAAGCTGCAGCAGAAGTACCAGCAGCTTCAGATTCAGTCGCCAAGGGGGTGGGATAGGTGATTCTGTCCTCCATTGCCAGGGCTGGCAGGGAGTTAGGGCACAGGCTTTCTGTTCTCTCTGGACATGACGGACCATGGTAGTGTCTTTCAAATTTTCTCTGGCCAGGCAGGTCTATTCCTTTCTGGGAATGAGATTGTA
>BHFT01022557.1:0-31278 GCA_004320025.1 Laticauda laticaudata
CAGGAATATGAAACCATAGCAGATTTTGTGGCAACTTTGAGACACATCCGAGCGAGCCTGTGAGCTCTAAAACATGGCATGAGGCACTGAGAGACTTGCGTAGTCTTCGGCCTGAAAGACTCTACCCTTCAGAGCAACTAACTGAATAGGCCGAAATAACCGTTGCCAAGACCATTTGCTGAGCAACCACCGCTGGAAGCAGCACAAGAAGATCCAGGCAGTCACCATGCGGCAAATGAATGAGTTCCAAGACCTGCCAACCCAAACCAGAGAGAAGAACAGAGGGAGGAGAAGACACAGCCCACAGCGACACCCCCACGAGGACATCGAAACCCAGAGTGACACGAGACGACGACAAAATGTCATAGACTCTATTCAGATAGAAATTGGCGCGGAAAAGAGAGGAATGGGCAGGAATTTCAATGTGCGGGCTGCGGGAGGCATCACCCGCGGTCTGACTGCAGATATCGACCGGCGCTTGCAATAAAAGGGGACACATTCGGAAAAGGGTCTGCCGCAACAAAAAGAAGCTATAGTTAAAAAAAGGATGCAGCAGCACCCCCCAGACACGATGACCAGACAGCCGGCACAGATGGAACTGCAATAAGAGAACCGGCGACAGGGAAGAAACGCATCAGAACAGTCACCATCGACAATTGGCCAGGGCAGAAAGCAGGAAAAGAAGGTTCCGGATAGAGGTGAGCTTCGAGGGGGACCCTGCGAGATGGAAGTGACTCAGTGTTCGTTCCACTATCGATGGTATCCTGGAATTACCATCCGGCGTCTAACTTCCAAACATTAAGCAGAGAGAACTAAGAAACAAAAACTTAGTGCTAAAAACTATCAGGGAAATTGAACTCCAGTAGTTGGCCTGGACATTTTTAGTTTAATTTAAACACCACGCCAAAGTTCCTTACCTTGACTATCATCGACACGACCTGCCGTAGCCTGTTAGGGATTGAATGGTTCGCCACCTCTGTGAAATCGCGCGATGACCAGAATCAACTGCATTGCCACAACCAACTGCGGAGGAGAGCCACTCCAAGAATTCCAAGACGTTTTCAACGGGATCTAGTTAAGCAACACCCCTGTCTCTGACGGGTCACCTACAATGCCTCGCCTTTTGGGGTCGGCGCCATCCTGAGGTCACACTTCAGACAGCAAGAGGCTCCAGTTCACCTTTTACTTAAATGACTCTCTCCAAGGCGGAAGCGCAATTACAGCAACTCTGATCGGGACAGCCCTGGCACATCGGTCGCTGGAGTCAAACGATTCCTGAGTACCTTGATGTAGACCCTTTTCTATTGTAACCAACCACAAGCCTTCCTTGGAAATACTAGCAGGAACAAGCCAACGCCCAACATTCTGTCTCCTAGAATGACGAGGTGGTCTGAATTCCTCACTGCCTATTCCTTAACACTACTCCACAGACCTGGCAAAGCAATCTCACACGCCGAGCCCCTGAGCCATTCCCTGCTGCCCCGTTGTTGACATTAATTCACCATTAGGAAGAATGAGTGCCTTACAGGAGACGTATTGAGAGTAGCGTTGCATAATACACACCAGTACCCACAGAACACTGCCACAGTAAATGTAGGTTTTTTGCTTCCAGAAAGGTGTAGCAAAAGTCCAAAATAGGCAGTCAAGTACATTCACAGGTTATCAGTCAGTTTTCAATCTAGGGATTTCCCAGTTGACAAAATTCAGTGTCAGAAATTAGTTAAGTATCAGACTTACATTAAATCCAGTAATATCAGTCAATTGGAAAAATGGGGCAATATCAATACTTTCCAACAGAAGGAAAATAAAAGATACACTCTCTTTCTTTCTGAGACTCAGACTAAAGACAAACCAGGTTTCTTGGCTCATCTTATGGCCGTGAGAAACCACACCCAATTGCATGCTCTTGCATTCCCTTTAAAGACTAGTACTAAAATGTTATCCTGGTTTATATATTTCTAACCCAAATACCTGTTAGCGAGGACTCACTATTCCTAACATTCTCCCCTTTTGGGTAAGATAATATCTACAACCTTGTATTCTAGTTCCATAATCTTCACAGCATTGCCTATGCTTATAGAGCTTGGGCCTTTGTAAAATGATGCTGCTATTGTTGTTTTCTGACATACAAGTATTCTAAGCTTAATCATCTTACTTTGCACACATGTCTCACATTTAAATATCTTAAATCAGTTGTGTTTCGTTCTATGTTTTAACAGCAATTATTTGAAGCCATCTGTATTGCTGATTGGTTGTCTCGTAAAACAACAATTAGGATCTGATTACATTAATTCCCATATCCAAGAATTGCTTTACAAAACTAAATACTGTCACATTAATAACGACAAACATGAGATTCAGCCTCCATTTTGACAACACTTAGATGTGTTTCTGTCTTAATAGATCCTCATCCCAATCATGTTTTCCCAATACAATACAGCCAGTACCTGATGTAATTTTTGTGTATTTATGTCATTGTAGCCAAACTTGCACAGCATATGCAGTTAAATTCAGTTCATCTTTTTTGGCTCCAAATCACAATGCATAATGCGTAGTCTGTTTCAGCATATCTTAACACATGTTTGCAGCTTGCCAGTGCTTTTCGTGGGCTCAGCATTAAATCTCGCTAATTGATTAACACTGTACTTGCAATATCTGCCTTGACCATTACTGAGATAAGATAAACTACCAATCAAGGACTGATAAATTTTCTTAATCAAAACAGGACTTTGAACATCACCATTTGGACTAAACTTCCTGGCTCATTGGTTGTCTTAGCTGGCTTTACAAAGTTCCATTTTATAACTTTTTAGTAATTGTTATTTTATCTGCCTGTGGAGATTTGTTTCCTCCCCTAGTTCCTATCTATCTTAAAACCATGATAATGTGATTTCTCCTACTGTTTTTATCTTAAAAATTTATTTTTCAACAGTGACAATTATTTCAGTAGCTTCTTGTTTCAGTTTCTGGTGATTAATGCTATGTTATAAAGTAAATAACAGTTAACAATGAAATCCTACCATTATTATTCTCTTTTAAACAAACATGGATCAGCCATGCCAGTACAAAGCCTATTTTAGTTAATTTCTTTAACTATACATTTGGTTCCACTCATATCCTGATTGCGTTTAATCCATAAAGCTCTTTTTGCAATTGTCCAGCAATCTTATTATTCATATTATCATTTTTGAGACCTAATTTTCTTTAAATGTATAGTGTGCTGCAGCGGTGCATATGGCCATTTGAGAAACCACACCCAATTGCGATGCTCTTGCATTCCCTTAAAGAGATAGTACTAAATGTTTATCCTGGTTTATATAAACCAAATACTTGTTAGGAGACTCATAATTTCCTAACATACAAAATCGTTCACAGAGGATGGCGCCTGCGCCCAACACTCCTCCACATTTCAGCTTGAGACCTGCCCAGGAGCTTCCGCTGACTTGCAGCGACGTCGCGGGCCACAGCCAAAAACCTTTGACAGCGCACATATGAACTGGGGTAGGTAAGCTGGCCGGAGGAAAATAAAAACTGAGACTTTTAACCTTTTCCGCGCCACACAGACTGACTGTCTATTGAAACAGGGATGCCTTAGGGGGTGACAGGTTGGTAATCCCAAGCAGCCTCCACGAAGAATGTCCTGGGCTGTTGCAATTCAGGTTCACCCGGGCATAGTCAAAATGAAAGCCCTGCCAGGTTATGTCGGTGGCCAGGGTGGAACAAGACACTTGAACGCATAGGGGTTGCAAATGCCACGGACTGCGAAATGAGCCTACCCCCCCAAGCACCAATCAGGAACTGGGGAAACTCCCGGGGGTCATAGGTCAGAGTGCATATTGACTCGCTGGTGGGCAAACGAAGGGAACATATCTTTTTGGTTGTAGTACGATGGATTCCAAACTGGTTGGAAGTCATTCTCATGGCTTCCACAACCCACTGAGACTGTTTTATGCAACAGCTCGACAAACTGTTTTAGCAATGGCATGGGGCTACCTGATGTACTGGTTTTCGCGACAACGGGCCTCAATTTACACCTTGCAGTTTGAACAATACCCTGGCTGCCAGGTATTCTCCAACACCTTAACCGTGCCGGCCCACCCGGCTGCGGAATGGCAGGCGATGCATGGGTTTGGTGGACTAAAGAGGGCCTAGAAGAGAATGGATAAGGCGGGACGTGCAGACAACTCAACAAACTCTGACCTTGCAACATATTATTCCATAGTAGCACTACAAATTAAAAGGCCTGGCTTGAACTTTTAATGGGGTAGGAAGCTGTGGTCTTACCTGGACAGGTTACCCCACTTACACATTGCGAAAAGCCCCCTCCCGATCCGTCCAGCACAGTACGTACCTTGAATTTCGGTGACCAGTCTCTCCAAAGACTCCGGGGACCCTCTATGGCTGCCAGCCACCATCACACAAGTACAGGCCCCCGGTCATCACCGACTGAACATGAGACAATGGGATGGACATGGAAGCGCAAACATAGACCAGCTTCATTCTGCAATCATCGAAAGCAAACTGCCGCAGAACCAAAATAATAAATTCCAACGAATAAAACACAAGGAAGGGGGGAAGTTACAAATAAATAAAAAAAAGGGAGAGGATGAACCTCATAACAAGACAACAATCTGCAAATGACATCTAACCAAACAAAAGAGCACTCACGGTTAGCATGACCCCAGAAAGGGCAGGGAGAGCGAATGAGGCCTTCTGGAAAGTGGCAGCCAGGCCAGCTCACCAACCCGGCTAAACCAGGAGGGAGCGGCCGGAGCATCTCAACTGGCCATGAGAGACTCAGGCGGGAGCGGCTGACTCACCTTCAGGAGTTCCTGGAGAAGGTCGAGAGAAGCAGCGATCCCGCTCCGAACCGCTTAAAGCCAAAACCAGGATTGAGCTGCACAGGTTCAACTAGGATAGGAAAAAGCCCACCTACCTGCGCGACTACGTCACCACGTTGGACTGAACTAAAAGGCGAGGGTGTTCTGTGTGGAACTTGGTAGGTTCCAAGTCCCTCATTCTGATTGGCCGAAAAGGCCACTTACAGATTGGTTCTCTAGGAACCAATCCGGGAAGCCGCCAAGCGGTGGGAAGAATTAAACAAGTGTCATTGGCAACAAGCCGGCAGGCAAGCCGCTATATGAAGGGCTGCCGCGGCTTGGGCTGTATTCTGTATCTTTTGCCTAACGTTTTGAAATAAAGACTTGTTTGGAACCCGGTCTCACACACTTCTTTTCCAGACGGAACAGGGTTCCTATTGTAAGAGACCATGAAAATCTTTATCTAAATCGTATACTGGTGTTTCTCAATTTTTAAACTGCGTGAAGCTCAATTCCCAGAATACCCCAGTCAGCACTCTATTAAACAGTGTTAAACAATTTGCTTAAGCAAAACAACTCCTGCTTGTAATGCAACCAATAATTAATATTTTTTTTCTCTGAGATGTCAGTTAAGTATTTTAGTAGAACTCACAACTGCCATCTACTAACTATTGTATGTTAAATATAGATAAAAGTGAGATGAAAAATGGAGGGAGGGAATATTTGGAGGGAAATGTAGTTTTCTTTAATGGGTCAATGCTAGTTAAATTATATTTAGACTATAACTTACATTTATAACATATGCATGGTTAACAAAAATACAAGTAACACAAATAATAATATATAAATTAAAGTGATCATTTCTCATCTCTTGAGATGAGACTCAGAATGGAAGCATTAGTATGGAAGAAATACCTTGACACAAGTGAAGAAAGTTAGCACCCACCCCTCTCCTAGAAGAATGAAATATTCTAGGAAATATTAAAAAAGCAGAATATTATATTTCCCTGGATGAGAAAAGGAGAAATATGTTTTAAAGACAAAGCAGCTTCCTGCAGCTCCCTGGACCCCCTCCAGCTCCAGGATGATGGATTAAGACATGGCCCTCAGAACATGATAGGATTACCCATCTCACCACATGGCACCTGGGAAGATTACATCACCCAGCAGGATTCAACCAAACTTATCACACATACAACCTACAAAGCCAGCTGTGGCCCCTGACAGCATCCAATCAGAATACTCTTCCTGTGTCCAGGAAGTTCAAAGCTCAGAGAGGGCATTAAACCAAGGGATTCTCAGCATCTCTTCCCTTTTCGCTTAGGAGCTCCAAGGCATGTGGTCCTGTCCACCATTAAACCTTCTTTCCAAGCAACTTCCATGAATTCAGTGCCTTTTTCTTCACTTGGAACTGAACCCAGAAGGATATTTCTTCCAACATGAGACAAACATCCCACACATTCCTGAAATTATAATTATAAGAACATGTTATACAGGCATTTCTCCAACCCAAGAAGGCTATGATTTCCTTCACTAATGAGCCTGGAGTTTGTTTCCTTATCTGAGGTTTGCCTATGCCTACTTCATTTCAGTTAAAGGATGAAGTTTACTCAACTGGGCACATTTGGTGTTTACCCACTTAGAGTGGGGTCCACACAGCAGGTAATCTCATAGCATCCCAGGATCTGCTGGAGAGATAAAGAATTATCCTGATAGCACATGTGTCCTGGAACCCTAAGACACGCTATTATTAGTAAAAGAAATTAATTCACCCACTTAGGTGATCACACAATAGAAGAATGGTTGATAGTGCACTTGACTGTTGTAATTGGACATACAGTGACTAGAAGATAATTCTTTAACTTGAACCATCTCTTTGTAGAGCTGAGGCAAGAGCAGGTCAGTTGCTTGCCAAATTCCTTTCATACATTTCTCTTTCCAATGTTTAAAGTGTCTAATGTGGAGGACACACTGAATGATGCCTTATCAGGATACCACCATCATAGAAAAGAATGAAACGAGGCATATAAATGGATTATTTAAAACACACACATTCATCACATGAATAATTTGTTAACTATAATGTTTAAGACAAAAAGTAACACTAATTCCAATCTCCTCAACATCTTGAAAAACTTCCTTGAAACAATATAAATATGATTTTGCTAAATTGTCCAGTTAAATGAGTAAAAACTGATCCTTGATTTTATGCTAATTTATCCTAATCCTTCACTATAGACATTCTCTCTCAATTTTCCTTTCTTGTTTCTTTAGGGTGGGGATATCCGGAATTATGGCAAAATATAGACCGGTCCTGACTTCCAGCATCAAGCAGTTCAGTTATAAGGCTGGTTGAGAGACTGACAAAATTGAAAGGTGATTGCTAATATTGAGTTTCCAAGGACTGCTGTCTTTGTTTAACGACATTTGCACAAGATGCTAATGTCAATTTGTTTAATTGTGATTTATTTATAATTGTGGTGGTCCTGGAGAAAAAGGACCTTATGTCATCTAGTCCAACCCCCCTGCCCAGGTGGGAGACCCTACACCATTTCTGACAAATGGCAGTCTAATCTCTTCTTGTTCCAATCTCTTGTCTCAAAGTTATCCCTCCCCATTAAAAGCAATACTTGAGGAACAAGAGATGCTTGTCTCTATGATTCATGCCTCTGTTTCTTTCCTTTCTTCCTCAATCAAACATTTAATTCTCAAGGAGCCTCCTTCTTCCCACCACTCATATCTCTTAGCACATCTGAATTTCAGAGTGGTGTAGCTGGTAAGCAGACATCTAGACAGCAAGCTGCAGTTGCTGTTTTTGCCTTCAGCAGAGGACACAAACACCTAGGCTCTTTCAAAAGGAGTTTGTCCTGGTTTCCAATTACAAGCTTCCCAGTTCAGGTATGTACAGGTGGAATAAAAACATCTGCTCACCTTTTCTTGAGGCAGAACAATGATAGTACTACCAGTATATGACTGGACAACATTTTAAAAACATTTCTTGTCATGGCTAGTTTTAATTCATACTGGCTTGGTAGTAAGTCAAGTATTTCACAAGCAATAAGGGAAGCATTATTAAAATTGCTAATGCTGAAATGGCTTGCTTAATATGCAGATTGTTTTCAATATCTAATAAAAGCTTGGCACTTTCTGTACATGATTGTTTGCTTGCAGATGCTTTAACATCATCAATACTAGTGAATATGGGATTTTCTCCCTGTTTTTATACAGAACTTTATTAGTGTTGAGGTGTGGCTTTTCTCTTGTAATCCCTTGATTAGAATATTTTCTCATTGATTGTTTGTCTCCGGTTAATCTCTGCTTATCTGGGTGTTGGTTGTTGGAGAAGATGTGTTTTTGTTTAGTTTTTTTTTAGTTGTCTCTTTTGAATTATATGTAAATGTGGTTTATCTCTATGTGTCCTTTGATCAATGTATATTAACCATTAAGCAGACTAACCACATGCTTAGGGACCAGGACCAAAGGGGGCATCACAAAAACTTTTATGCAGCTTAAACTTGGCTTTGTTTGTACAGTATGTACAAAGGAGAGGGGAAACCAAGATGTGGCAGTGCTTAGGACACCAGTGAGCCTTAATCCGCCACTGCCCTTGATGAGTGGTTTGCCTGAATGCCAAGCTTCTGGGAATTTCCTAGCATCTTTTGGATTCACCTTGATCTAAGATGCTCATAGTTTCCCATTTGGAAACTACACTCACCTACAGTGATGATGTTACCTAGTTAGTAATATCTGCAAGCAAACAGCCAAGGTCAAAGAGCCCCAAAGAATCCAGTTTTTAAATGTTAATAAAGTTTTGATTATTGTAACTGCAGTATCCTGTTATTAGAGTATATACATACCTTTAGAGTACTACTTGGACTTTCTCCTTTTTCAGCCAGAGCAGATTTGGTAGAATTTTTTTTAAAAATCTGCAAATATCAAGAGAAATACTTAGATGATTAAAATAGTACATAACAGCAATTGTGGTGTGAAATATTTGCGGGTAGAAAGCAATTGCAGTTTGATATACTTGAGCATAGGAAATCTGATTGATCTGATTGAATGCAAGAACAATTCTATTGCTGTTATTTATATATATTTTATCTTCTCCTTTATGATGATGACATTCCCATCCCAGTTTTGTGTGTATAAAAATCAGGGGTGGGATTCTACCAGTTCGCACCAATTCGCTAGAACCGGTTGTTAACCGGTTTGGAGAACCGGTTGTTAGAAGAAATTACTGGCCTAATCCTGTAAGGAAGGCAGGAAGGAAACATTCTGGTGTTGCTTACAAAAACTGCCTCTCCATTAACCCTTATTAATTCTTAGCAAGAGTAGACTTCCTGTCTCAGGAATTACTCTGGAGTTTTTTTCCCNAGGTGAGGAGATGCATGCCTCGATGTGAGTGATATTGAGTTGGTCACGCCCAGCCAATAACATGACCACCAAGCCACATCCATCCAGTCACATGACCACCAAGCCACACTCACCAACTAAGCCACACCCACAGAACCGGTTGTTTAAAATGTGAATCCTACCCCTGATAAGAAAATATTTGATGTAAGTAGCGAGAAGAGAGGCATTAGTCTAAGATTATTCACAGTTCATTAGATCAGGATTGAGAAGAGGACTCTGTACTTTTTCTATTCGGTCATTCCTCCATTCTGCAATGGAGTTCATGTCCACATAAAAGCACTGTAATATTAGTTGATTTTAGTATAAAAGGGAAGTCCATCCATTCAGGGGTGGGATCCTACTGGCATAACAACCGGTTTGGTATGGAAATGAATCATGGCCGGTGGGCCAGACAGACAACCAGAAAATTGTCATAGCAAAGCAGTTTGGCGTCAGTTGCTCTTCAGATCTACCGGTTCTAGAGAGCCAGGCTGAACTGGTAGCAACCCACCCCTGCATTCGTCCTGGAAATTGTAAAAGAAATCTTCCATCCATTCTCACTTACAGTGAGTCCTTTAAGACAGGGTCTCTGAATAAACTGAAATGTTTTTTTCCCAGGTTTCTTGATACCTGGGTGAAGTTGATGACATAAACTGCCAAGGGACTCGCATTTGGTTTTTTGATTCTTTATGCCCAGTCTTCTTTCCATTGTTTTGTCAGCCTCCCCATAATCTCCTATCATGACAGTGAACCATATTACATTCATGGGGATGTGGACTGCATGGCTGAGTATGCTAGTTGGCATGGAGGCCACAGCTTAAGATTTTGTTTTGTTTTGTTTTACAAAATGATTCATTTAATTGAATAGCTTTTTCTCAGAGTGTCATAAAAGAGCTATAACTTGATTTGTTATGCTTTTACATTACAAACATTTGGATATCAATTCCTTTTATAGTGTGTCTGCTGAGTAAATATTTTCTGAAAGCAATTTTGAGAAATAAGAATTTCTCACTATCAGGCAAATGGAAGTACAGGAATATGCAGTTGAGATGAAAGGACATTTCAGTCAATGGAGGGTGGATAAGATCTTGCAGCTCACCTGTGTAATTTAGCTAACCAAACTCTGGCCTTTCATTTACTCATCTAAAATATTTATTTGTTTAAACTAAGGGAAGCAGTTTACAATAAAAATGAAATATGGTGAATGTTTACACAAACATTAAACAAAGCGTGCCTCTAGCAATCTGTCTCCTGGATCACTCTATTCTCATGTTAGCAGTTTGTACTATTTTCAGAATATCCTTGCAGGAATATAGTTCTATGTAGATTGTGTGCATCTCTTTCAATAAACTCCCTTTAATCAGGCCTGTTAATCAGGATAAATAATGCATTGGATTTGAAGAACATGTTCATCTTCCAGTCTCCAGTATTTTCTGAATGATGATGCTTTGATACACCCTTCCCTCTGGCCATTCACACACAAATGCTAACAGAACATGCTGATGATTAATTATAACTTGCTTTTAATTTTTTTTTAATTTATACAAACAATCTATCTTCCATTTAAACAGTGTGTCATCTGGGTACAAATATCTTGTGCAATAACCATTACAGTTTATACATATTCATTGCTTGGTACTAATACTCTATTCTTACTTAATACTAATATACATAATACATCTAATTCTTATAATATTCCCCATCTTAACATTTTTAATTCTTTTCACATGTTTATTATTTTTTTACTAATCTTCTTTAATTTCTATCTTCCATATTTATTCTCCAGCCATTGATAAAATAATTCCCATGTCATATAATGTTCAGTTTGCTCCTTCTCTTTAAATTGCTAGTGTTAGCCTATTCATTTCTGCACATTCTAATATTTTTCTAATCACATTCTCTTCAGTCAAAATCTCTTCAATTTTCCAATTTTGTGCAAATACAATTCTAGCTGCAGTTAATACATGAATAATTAAATATACCTTCTCTTTACTATAAGCTTCAGGTATAATCCCCAACAGAAATATTTCAGGTTTTAAATCAATATGTTGCTGTATCATCTTTTCCAACCACGTATCTATTTTTGTCCAATAACTTTTAGTTTCTATGCATGTCCACCACATATGATAATATGATCCAGGGGTCTGGTGGATTTCCAATATTTAGCTGATTTATCTTTGAACATCCTTGCCAGTCTTGTTGATGCCAATTGCCATTTATAACTTGCCTTGAAGATCATTTGGCATCTTATTTAATGCTGAATAGATTTTTGCTTCATTAATGTTATCAGTGATAATAGTTATGTCTATCCCCACAACTACTTATTCTCTTAATCTGAAGCACCACCAACATATATTTAAAAGCTCTTAGCCACCCCATTTCCACAGTTTTTTATCATTGTTGTTGTTGTAAATTTGATTTTATTATTGGATCAAAACTAAGAGTTTTCCTGTTTAGCTTAGCATCTATTTTGCTCATAGGATGAATTAGCGTTCCAAGGATTTTTATTTTCAAACCTTGTAGTTTGAACATCCTTTTTTCTATTTTGAGCCTTCTTTTAAATAGTCTTGTTAAGTAGCCTTATGGAAGATTAAAAAAAAAACCAAGTAAGTGTTTAGGAAGCAAAGAAACAAAACAAAAACTCTTCTGAACTTTTAAGATGCTGCTATAGAAGGTCTGTTGCTTGTGTTGTGTATACAGAGCATAGATTTATGTCTAGAAACATGTTGAATTATTTTTTATAATGCTTTACATTGTGAGCGTGAGTTCAGCCAATGTCACCATCAATTCCTTTTAAAATGAAACTTTTTGCCATTGATTCTTATCAGGAATCAGTCACAATCTGAATATAACAAGATAGAATGGTCAAGAAAAGAAAATTATCAGTGTCATGAGATTCATTTAGAAATATTTAGAACAAAAGATTTCTGCACAGAAACTTTATGCAGAGGAAAATGGCACCCAATGATTTTCTGGCTATTATTGTTTAATAATAGCAAAACTTGAAAATAAACATGAAAGCCTTACTATCAAACTTGTGCTATGTCTAGCAATAAGGAAGTGGAAAGTTCCCATCTTTAACAATGGAATGGAAACACAGTTGGATTTAAGGCTCTGACTAAAAAATTACCATTTCATGTTGTATTGACTTCTTTTCTTAATTGAAGGAGGAGACAATGTTGATGCTACTCATTTAAACATGTCTGATTCTCAGCAGTTCTATGGACCAATTCTAATTTTTTTCAGGCTGTTTATCTTTTTGCTTTACTTTCATTTTAATTAACTTTTTTTTTTTTGCTGACTCCAACTCTTCTCCTTATAAGGGGGCGTGCATAAGCACACCAACATGCCTACCATCCTTGTCCGATTGTTTCTTTTATTTTTCTTATATGTATCCATGTATTCATAACTACGATATGTTTTTACTTGTACCTATTATCTTGTAAGCAATTGACAAACCAAATAAAATAAAAACAAATAAAATAATCAAAGTTGTCAGATGCAACATCCTGTAGGGTTCTCACTGATTTTTGGGAGTAGCTGATTCCTATTTGTGGTAAAAGTTGTTCTCCTTCTGACAACTTTAAAGAGACAAAATCTGAAAAGTCGCATAAATGCCAGTGAGATTTCATTTTAATCTTTTCTTTGTTACCACCTGGAATGCCGTTAGTGTTATTATAGCTTTTGTGGGACTTGACTAATGGTTACATTTCTCTTTCAGGTTTTTTTAAATGGCGAGTGGAGATTTGCCTTTCCAGTATGACATTGGAAGAAGAAGGAATTATGAAGGGCGTGGCCGGGAAGTGCAAATTCAGAACATCAAAGCATATGTTTGTCAACCTGCTTCTGATACAAACAAAGCTGTGATTTTGGTTCATGACATATTTGGATGGCAATTCCCAGACACGAGATATGTTGCTGATATAATTGCTTCTAATGGATACACGTAAGCAAGGGTTCCTATTCTTTCAAGAATGTAAAAAAATGTATAGTGAGGGAGGTGATAAATGGTGAGGACTACCATACCTGTGCTGCAACAGTCTAACCAGCCTTTAGACAGCAGGAAAGAGACATACATACATTTGTTTTGCTGTTGTCTTGTGGCACTCATATTTGTCAGTCCAGATAAAGTAACCCTAATTAGGACTACAAATAAATTGTCACATAGCAAATAGAAATATGAGGATTCTTCTTTAGTTCATGTAATCAACACTGCCTTGCAGGAATGCAGGATATTTTTTTTAAAGGAAAAGCAGACATATAGTCATTTATTTAAACTATGCAGTCTTACAGCAGTGTCTCTAGGTGGCATATAAAGTTAAAAATTGAAAGACTTCAAATCACAAATGTCCAAGGTCATAAACAGAAATTTCAGCTGACAATAAAACAACCTCAGCCAGCTGTGTGTGTTTAACAGCCAGCTCTTCATTATACAAGGAAAGGCAAGTAGGGTTGAGGCTATCAGCTGTTCTGTATGGCAGGCACTGCCACAGAGAAGGCATGAGTCCTGGATATCCAACAAAATAATGGAAGGGACACAGGATTTATTTTCCTTGTTAGAACTGTTGGGATGGACAGAGATGACTGGAAACAAGCAGTTCTGCAAATAGTCTGGCACCATGCCATGTAGAGTTTTGGCTTCTTCGGGAGAGGAAAGAAATCTGGTTCTTTCAAGATACGCAGACCTATCCCTCTTGCAAAGAAATATTCATCTTTCATGAATCTAATCACAATTCATCTCCTAGAAGTCTTTGAGCAGCTAGCAGGGATGTGGATCTAAAATATAAATGGCCAAACTCATGTTTCCAAGGAGTCTGTTCACTTCATCAGAGTCAACAGGTACTAATTCTTCAGAGGTAACCAGCCAAGATCATTCCTCAAGTGACTCTGTAGAACCAATACAGCCACATTCTACCTCTGAGAAAATCCAAAGGATTTATATAACAAGATGCCTAGAACAGTCCATACAGTCCATACAACAGACCTGTAAGTGTTCCCTAGGATTCTCCTTACCCACAATGGACTGGGATATTTTAAAAATGGCCACAGCTTAGTATTTTGCAGATGCTGTAAGGTTGGAAAAATAGCTATGCTTTGCCAGGGTTAATTGCCATGAGGCAATCCTTAAAGAAAACTCTTAATCTGTGTTTGGGGCATGCATACAATTTTTCTATTGTGGAACTCTCTTACACTGACCTCTTCTGAAAACCAGGAGCCATCCAGGATCAATGTGCGTGGCATCCTCATAGGTGAGATCCAAACCAAGGCTGTTATCATCCTCTCATTCCCAGTCACAAGCAGAAGCCAAACTGTGCACCAGAGCCCTAAGAACAACCCCAATTTTTAAAACCATTCAGTTTCCTTTTCCAATAAAACGTTTAGTTCATGTATACAACTCCCCCACTAAAACAAAATAAATTTTGGCAGAATCATGCCTATATATTACACTGCATAGATGGGACCAAGAAGCTTAAGAAAAAATTCCCAGCTGGATGGTGTCGCTTGCCAGGAAATAGACCTCTTTTATGTCCAAATATAATGTGAAGGCTTAATGCATATCATTATTAAGGTATCCACTAAAGCTGCAATCATAAATAATTACATAAACCAGAGTTTCTTAAAGTGTAGTCCTAGGAATCTGAGTGTCTCCCAAGGCCCTTTCATGGGTTCACAAAATCAAAATTATTTGCCAGTCTACCTTGAAAAATAATACAATATGAAAATCCCATCAAACAATCATGAGAAGTGGTAGTGGCAGTGAATATGTTCATTTTGAATTTTAATACAATATAACCCATTGAAACAAAAGCTCTTTTGGATTCCTCTACAATTTTTAAAAGTGGGAAAGAGTCCTGAGAGGTTTAAGAAATATTGATATAAGCATTAAATTAATTGCATTTTAGTGGAAATTCCTTCTAAGAAAAACACTGGATAGGTTAAAAATTAGAAATATGTTATTTATCTTTATTGTTAGTAGTTAGCTTTAATATTTTGATTTGTTTTTTTTAAACAATTTATAGAATTACTGGGAGTCAGGAGTGTATAAATTTAATAAATATTTATCTATCTAAACTTCATGCTTGTTAACTTCTTAAGAGCTAGCTTTTTTGTACATGTGTATGTGTGTTTTTCTATGTTATTGTAAATACATATTGTTTTAATGCAGTGATATTTGTATAGAATTGACTGGAGATGAATAACACGTTTAATATTTTAGATAACTTAGACTACTGCAGAAAAATAAATGGAGAACTAAAGAGATAGCTTGGGAATTCATCTCTCACAGAAATCTTCAAATAAGTTATTAATGCAATGTTTTTTACAGAACCATCTGCCCAGATTTTTTTCTGGGGAAGGTACCTTGGACACCAAATGATCATTGGCAGAATTTTGGAGACTGGTTAAAGAATCGAGATCCAATGAAAGTGGACAAGTAAGATTATTTAAAAGTAAATGCAACTGATAATATATCTGATTAAGAAAACATGTTAATTAAGCAAAGCCAGAAAGCTATGCATCATTGATAGGCCAGCAAAGAGTGGAGAGAGAAAATTGCACCCTTGATACCTTTTAAGATAAAATAAGTTAGCGTCACAACAGAAAAAGAAGGATCAATGTTTTTTGTTTCTTTAGGATTTTTTGTTTCCATAGGATTCAACAAAGCATACATACTTGCATACCATCATACAATGTCTTTTCAGAATAAACAACTTTGCCTTGGGCAGAGGGCTGGACTAGAAGACCTCCAAGATCCCTTCCAGCCTTCTGTGATTCTGATTCAAATGCAGGCCAATTGCTGAGCACCTTAGAGGTGAAGCACAGAAAAAAAATTAAGCAGCAGCAGTAGTAAGCAAATAAATAAAGCGAAGAGAATAGGAACTATAAACCTAGTTTATACCAATTCCATTCACTCTAACAATACACCTTGGAAACTATCTGCACTTCTACCTTTGCACCAGTTCCTACATTAGAAACGGATTTATTCTTCTATGCACTCAAGGTTTTTATCTAACTTTGCAATATTGAGAATACACTATTCACAAAAGAATGGGTACCACATAAAACCAAGCTGTGCATCTAAAAACATGTCTTGTTCTATTTTCTCATCCTTAATAAATATTATATTATGGTTGAGGTTACTGTACCTGGGCAACAATTCATTTACTTGCTGTAATGATTCACCATTTCTTTATATACACATTCTTGTCCAACTCATGATTCAGTGTTCATCTGTTCACTAAGTATTCCATTTATTCTTACATATAGCACTCTTACCATGTTTAACAACCAATCTTCAATTCCCTATTCTCTTGAAATATCCCAATCTATTCATATAATAATATTCTTTCTCTAAACTACCAATATATAATGAAGGTTATTTATACAGTTCTCAGTACTGAGAAACAAAATCTTTTTATGCTTTTCCTTGTATAAGAGATATACAGCATTTCTCAGAGTCTTGTTTTCCTACCACTTTCTTATTTTCAGTCAGAAATTTTGCCAAATACACTCCCATGCATTCATAATAAACAAATCCCCCAATAGATTGTACATTTTTTTTCTTTTCTGTTTGTATAACAAAGCAAAAATGCCATTATTCTAATCATTTGGCAGAGATGTAGTCTTCACTTTAAAAAAGTTACACAGCCATTCTTTGATATACCACCCACACCTAAAGTATTCAACATTCTCTTAACAATTATGACATCATTTTTATAATTTCTCAACTTCAACATTTATTTCAGTTCTGGAATATATAACAATCATTTCTATATATGTTTCTATAATATTTTTCCCATCATCTTTCTTCTTTATTCACTCGGCTACGCACCTCTTATTCATCTGCTTCCAAAATATTTTCTCTATCCAATTACTCTGTATTTTCTAAATCAACCAGAGTTGGTTAGCTATTGACATCTACTGTGACCTAATGTGTGAATGGTGCTTTACTATCTATCTAAGGTTGCACATATAGGGGAAATGAAAAATGTATCTCACACTAGAGAGTTTTCATGTTACTGTTGTGTTGCAAGTTACACCTAGATTTGTAGATGACTCTACATATATCTGTGGAGCTGTACCATTTTTATTGGTGAACTGTACAACCTAATTACATGATTGGGGGAAGGATGATGCAAGCAATGCTTTCATGTAAAAAAATACTAAGTATAAATTATATATATACAGGTAGTTCTCGACTTATGACCACAGTTGAGCCCAAAATTTCTGTTGCTAGGTGAGACATTTGTTCAGTGAATTTTGCTCCATTTTATGACTTTTCTTGTCATGGTTGTTAAGTGAATCACTGCAGTTGTTAACCTGATTGTTAGTGAACCTGGCTTCCCCATTGACTTTGCTTATCAGAAGGCCACAAAAGGTGATCACATGACTCCAGGACACTGCAACCATAAATATGAGCCAGTTGCCAAGCATCTGAATTTTGATCACTTGACCATGGGGATGCTGTGAAAAAATGGTTATAATACAGATTTTCCAGTGCTGTTTTAACTTTGAACGGTCACTAAATGAACTGTTGTAAGTTGTGGTCTACCTGTACCACATTGTTTTGCATGTAGAAAGAAAAGATACTGTAGTCCCATTTATCTTCTTTCTTTCCTCCTTTTCCCTTGGCTTGCCTATACAGTATATTTATTTAATGACTTCTTTTAACCTAGAATGATTTTAAATCTCTCTCTCTGTCTATTGTTAAAATGCTTGTACGTAATGTGACAGAATCACCAAAGTGAACATCCACTGAATCCCTCATTCGCAAGTTAAAAGTAGGCATCTTCATAAAGATTTAAAATAGTACCAAACCAAAACATTTTTTAATTATTTGATTGGAAATTCAAAAATATACATCATGCTGTTATCATTTTAACATGTCTGTAATAGTAAAATAATAGTTCAGTACTATGGCTTATCAAACAATGGATTATATCAGACACCTTTTCAAGGAAATCAATAGACCAGAAATGCTGCCAATTGTGCTTATTGCAAAACACCTTTTCTTAGATACTTTGCATTTTTTAATTCCTTTAGGTTGGAATTTGGTGGAGATAAGCAGTTAATGATAGCTAAAAGTAGCAGGTTGGGGCATGAGCAAGGCATTTCGCTTGCCTTCTTCAACTCAAATTAATCCATACCCCAGTACCAAGACAACCTATCCTTGTTTTTTTGGCTCTCTGAACACAAATAAGATTTTGGGAACTTCCCAAAGTGAAGGACAATGACCAGAACAACAGTTGAAAAACAACAACCAATTATCTGTAAAAGTGACTGAGCAGAGCAAAGGGACAATAAGGCTCCAGCATTCTATTGTAGTTATGCAGGTTATAAAATTTCAATTAATGTGGGTTTCAAACTCTCTAGGTCAGGGGTCTTCAAACTTGACAGCTTTAAGACCTGTGGACTCCCAGAATTCCTCCTCCAGTCATGTTAGCTCAGGAATTCTGGGAGTTGAAGTCCACAAGTCTTAAACTTGTTTGAAGACCCTTGCTCTAGAATATGATCAGTGTTTGTCATTGGTGCATTTATTTGTAAATGAGTACCAAATACAACAATAAGTTGTTCACCAAGGGCATTTCATTTTAGAAAATCCATTCTAAGACTTAATTGGTAGTCTATTGTCATCCTCTTAAGAAACCAGCACCTGTGTGGATAATGTTTTATAAGAATTGTTTTTAATAAGCAGGAAAGATGTTTAGTTTGTTTTAGGTACATACAAAGATGTCTTTTTGTTTATGCTCTCATTTTCTTAGGACAGTTGATATGGTCTTGAAATATTTAAAAGAGCAGTATAATGCAATCGGGATTGGTATTGTTGGATTTTCCTGGGGTGGAATGGCTGTACATCACATGATGCTAACAAATCCTGAATTAAAGGCTGGAGTCTCCCTCTACGGTAATGAAGAATGCTTATTAATTCTTCAATTTCTAAATATTTGAACAGTATTAAATAATTATTTGTAAGGATAAATTGCATTATACAAGTAAGACCATTTTACAAGCTGAGTGCTCTTTTTTGTCTCTCTCTCACAAACAAGGGGCGTATCTGTGCTATCTAATTGCCCCATTACCAGACAGGCACACAATTTCTTCTGGAAGGAAAAAAATGAATGTTATCACCCTTCTCATTATCCAAGACCTCATGTTGCATTTTTATGCTGTATTTCACTTTTGAAGTACTCATTTATATTCTATGTCACCCTTAGGCTTTTATCCATTTCAAATAATCTGCTTCAGTTTGTTTCTGAGTAACAATTCATTGGACAGTTGACAGAGGAAAGATTGCTCTTTCAGCTGAGTTGGTGATCGCCCTACTAATATTTTCTAAAGCTCCTTTAGAAAAAATAGGTTCTGACATAGCCTAATGGCTCTAACTGTTGCCTTACAAATAGAAGATTGTTTAAAATCAGCTTTTAAAAATGCTTTTTTAAAAAAATTACTATTTTCTTTTCTATTTTCTATGCTTCTGTACTTTTTATTGTATGTTTTTGTAAAGTGGTAAATTATTTTTGTTTGGAAGAAGGAAAATGCCCACGATTTTATTGCGTCTGTCATTTCTACTTTTCACAGAATAATTGAATAACATTCAATAATATGAAAAATATACATTCCCATTTTATGATTAAATATGTACATCACCACCTTATGCATGTTTACTTCTCCTTATTTCCAATAATCATACAGGTAGTCCTCAACCTGTGACCACAATTGAGTCCAAAAATTTCCAATGCTAAATAAGACAGTTAAGTGAGTTTTGCCCCATTTTATGATCTTTCTTGCCACAGATATTAAGTGAAACACTACAGTTGTGACACAGTTGTTACTGGCTTCCCCACAGTTGAATCTGGCTTCCCCATTGACTGTGCTTGTGAGAAGGTCGCAAAAGGTAATCACATGACCTGGGGCACTGCAACCATCACAAATACAAGTCAGTTACCAAGTGTCTGAATTTTGATCACATGACCACGGGGATGCTGCAACGTTCATAACTGGGAAAAACAGTCAACAGTCACTTTTTTTTTAGTGCTGTTGTAACTTTGAATAGTCACTAAAATGAATGGTTGTAAGTCAAGGACTAACTATAGATAGAATATTCTCTTGGGTTGTCTCACAATTTCTCCAGGCCACTGAGGTTGAAAAGCCTCAATCCAAGCTCTCAAAAACCTTCATAGCCCCCTTACCCAAATATTAAATGAGAAGGCTTGGCAGCAAAGGATTGGTATAGTTAGAGGATATTAAATTCATATTGTGTCAAGCCAGCATGAGTACAGATATAGCCAAGAGAATATCCTATGTATGTTTATTTGGAAGAAGGAGAAGTAAAGATGCAAAAAATTATGTTGTACCTACAGAATTATATTCTTTGGCTAGCATATTGATATTTCTTTTCAAAAAGTAGAAATAAGAGAAGCAGTCAAAGCCCTTGTTAATTTTCTTATCTCAAGTAACAGGAATAGTTTATTCAATTTACCCCAGCTTAATGTTATTAAAATCATTTTTCATCTATGTATGCCAAAAATATAAATAGCTTCTCACTGATTATCCCTGGCAAATAAAAATACAAGCAGATGGTCAGATAGGAAAGCTTTATAAAAGTGGTTTATTTCATGACTACATCATAAATAACAAAGACAGCTAGGTAAGTAATCATGATGACTGAAATTATTAAATTTTTGTAGATTCATTTATAAGACTTTGCATAGTACATGCTGCCTCTTCATTCTTTAGTCTGTTCCATCGGTGGTTTGGTTTATGAAGAATGTATGCCCTTTAGAAACCAAACATACACCCCAAAGTTTGTAAATATGTTTTACAACTCATGTTCTTCAAATAATTGTAGAAATAATTTTCTGAAGACCCAAAGTTTTTTTTTTAATACATATCAAGCTGGTGCAGGTTTGCAATCTCTGCTTTAGTCCTAGACTTACCATGAAAGGGAACTGGTATTCTGCATATACTGCATAGAAAACAATACAGTTTATAATAGATCTATGGCAGATGATATCAGGGGTGGGCTTCAAAATTTTTAGCAAAAGGTTCTCTGTCTGGTTGATGGGTGGGTGTGGCCATGGTGGGCATGGCTTAGTCAGCCTCCTTCACCATGGCCTCCCTGGGCTCCAGAGGCTCACTGGAAGCCAGAAACGGGCCTATTTCCAGCCTTCCCAAACTTCCGGGAGGCTTTTTTATAAACCCTCCCTGAGCCTCTGCACGTGGCCTGAACTTACCTGTATCAAAAATGGGCCATGGGGGGACTCCTGGGAGGGTGGGGAGGGGTGGGCGGGGCCATCCAGGAGTTGGATTTGGGGGTTCTCCAAACTGCACAGAATCTTAACTAGGGGATCTCCCAAACCCCTGTGAACCCCCAGCAGCTCAGCCCTAGATGATATACATAATTTAGTACGTTCTAGGAATTGGGGATACACCAGTATCATAGAAAAAACAGGAACTGGCTGGCACTAACTGCTGTTTTCAAAATTAATAAATGAAGTATATATAAGATGGCCTTGGCCCTGAAGTGCACATTGAAACTGTACCAACATAAATAGCAATAGCACTTAGACTTATATACTGCTTTTTAGTGCTTTACAGCCCTCTCTCTCTAAGCAGTTGACAGAGTCAGCATATCACCCCCAACAATCTGGGTCCTCATTTTACCTACCTCAGAAGGATGGAAGGCTGAGTCAACCTTGAGCCTGGTGGGATTTGAACTGCCAAATTGTAGACAGCTGGCTACAGAAGTAGCTTGCAGTACTGCAATCTAACCACTGTGCCACAGAGGCTCCAAATAACTGCAGAGCCACTTGAGTGGTTCAAATAACATTTTATATTTGTATTATATTTTCCAATTATACCTTAAAATGTCTGCCTCATCATCACATGACATAATAATTAAGGTAAATGGAGTATTTGTTCTCTACTTTTATTGTTTGCTTTGAAAAATGTAGTTTTAATATAACTTCTTTTCTTTTAGGAATTATTAGAGATTCTGAAACTAGATATAATTTACTGAATCCAACCTTTTTCATTTTTGGCGAGAAAGATCATACAATTTCTCTTAAACAGGTAAATTATTATCTTCAAATTCTAAATAGTTTTATGACTGATATCACTGCAATACATTTAGAGAATGAGTGAAAATAGAGAATAAGCATTGCAGGGGATCCTTATTTTCATTTAAGGGTCATTCCAAAAAATAATGAGTCTGCTCTTATTGTAGTATTACCAATGGGAACATTTAGCAGCAACTAATGTGATACTGGAGCCGCAGCTGAAAACAACTGTTCATCTCTGCTACATAGTGTTTATGTGGAAGAAGGGAATTCCTGCACAGAGGGACAATCATTTGAAATCAATTTAATATTTTCCTATCCGCCTGCTTTTTAGCACAGATAATAATTAGCAGGATGTTGTTATTTTTAGTAGGGAAAGGACTATCAGTGACAAAGTGCACACTTACAAGCAGAACTTAGCTAAAATGTGCGATTTTCCCAGAAACCTCTCCTGCACTACAAGGTGCAATTACTCCAAAGCATTTATTCTACTCGTGTGCTCAGAGGTATTATACAATATCATTCCATATATGTGCCCCATTTCCAAGGACTGAAAATTCTTGAGCTGTTCACACTTGATGTTCAGAATTTGGTTTGCACAAAAAGCATGGACGAAAAAAATCTTGATGTTTCTGTGGTATAAAGTTTACTAGTAGTCCTCTGGTTAGGACTCCTCATTCAGCAACAATTCTAAATTATGATAGCACTGGATAAGGGGCACTTATGACCATCCTCAAAATTGTGGCCATTTCAGCATCCCACAGTCACAGGAATGCAATCTGGGCACTGGCTAACCAACTTGCAATTACCATGATTGCAGCATCCCAGAGGCCACATGATCACCATTTGCAATCTTCCCTCCTGGATTCCCACAAGCAAAGTCAATGAAGAAGCAAGTAAGAGGTTGCAAGTCATTCCTGTTGCTTTTTCTCCCAAGGAGTCCCCTAGTACGGTGGTCGCCAACCAGTGGGTTGGGCATCACTGATAGTCCACAAGAAAATTTTGGTGGTCTGCAGAGAAATGTCATCCCCAAAGAACCCCCCAAGGCAATTAATCCAGGCTGCGCAGGAACACAAGGCTGTGCTAGTGCAACAAGTCTCACAAAGACTCATTTCTGGCAGAATTTGGGGGAAAGAAAAAAAGACTTCGACTGTTTCTGCTACTTTCCTTGCATGAAGCCAAAAGTCTCTCTCTCTCTCCCACCCCCAAGAATGGAGCTGGAGAAAGTATCCTGCGATCCCAAATAAAGAATGATCAACCAGTAGGAAATGGGATGGGGAATTGTCCTGCAGACATTTTTTGGGATTTTCCCAGGATGTCTGGTCCGTGGGATTTAAAATTATGAGTTTGGTGATTCCTGAGGTCTAAAAGGTTGGTGACCCCTGCCCCAGTAGCATGGAAAATGGAGCCTTAGTGGCGCAGTGATTAGAATGTAGTATTGCAGGCTGACTCTGCTAATGGCCAGCCGTTCGATTCCAACCAACTCAAGGCTGACTCAACCTTTCATCCTTCTGAGGTTGATAAGATGAGGACCCAGATTGTTGGAGGCAATATGCAGACATTTGTAAATCGCTTAGAGAATCCTGTAAAGCACTCTGAAGCCGTATATAAGTCTAAGTGCTATTGTTATTGCTATTGCTACTCTCTAGCACCTGCCTGCCTGCACTCTGTAGTGGTCCACTTGCCCTCCACATCCCCGAGTGCTGGCCAAGAGCACCTATCTGCCTACCCAAACTCTGAAGTGCCTGCCTATGGAACTCATCCACCTATGGATACTCTGTAGCATCCACCTATACTCTGTAGTGCCTGCCTGCTGGCTTGCTTGACTGGGACATGGTTTCAGCATCTCTTCCCACAATACAATCATGTGAGGTTCTCATTTAACAACCTGTACAGTCCTTGCTTAACAATGTTAACAGGGACTGCCAGGATTTCTGATGTGAACTTGTGTTTATAATCACATTTCTTAGAGGTTATAGTCCCAACTGTCACTGCAACCCAAGGACTAGCTGTAGTCATAGAGATTGAGCCTGAGTGTTGATGTCCCATCATATTCCTGTTATAGAAGGATCCAAAATGCCATGGGATTCCATCTGCCATTTTCAGTTCCAGCTCAGCTTGACATCTTGGTACATATGTACCCCATACTTCCTAAGTGTTAGAAGAAGGATAACCACTTCCTGGTTTCCTTTTAAAGCAGCACAATCACTGATATTCATCTTATTTTCTTGTTGAATCCTTGAATATATTGCACAATGGTCCCAGGCTGGCAATTTCATTTGAAGAATTAAATTTAAGAATTGCAAAGTTGAGAGGGGTCTCTTGAGGCATCTTGTCCAACTACCCTGCTCAAAAAAATAAAGGGAACACAAAAATAACACATCCTAGATCTGAATGAATGAACTATTCTTATTAAATACTTTGTTCATTACATAGTTGAATGTGCCGACAACAAAATCACACAAAAATTATCAATGGAAATCAAATTTAACAACCTATGGAGGTTTGGTTTTGGAGTTACACTCAAACTTAAAGTGGAAAAAAACACTACAGGCTGATCCCACTTTGATGTAATGTCCTTAAAACAAGTCAAAACGAGGGTCAGTAGTGTGTGTGTGGCCCCCACGTGCCTGTATGACCTCCCTACAATGCCTGGGCATGCTCCTGATGAGGTGGTGGATGGTCTCCTTGAGCGGATCTCCTCCCATACCTGGACTAAAGCATCCCCAAACCTCTGGACAGTCTGTGGTGCAATGTGACATTGGTGAATGGAGCGAGACGTGATATCCCAGATGTGCTTAATTGGATTCAGGTCTGGGGAACTGGCGGGCCAGTCCATAGCATCAATGCCTTTGTCTTGCAGGAACTGCTGACACACTCCAGCCACATGAGGTCTAGCATTGTCATGCATTAGAGGAACCCAGGGCCAACCGCACCAGCATATGGTCTCACAAGGGGTCTGAGGATCTCATCTCGGTACCTATGGCAGTCAGGCTACCTCTGGTGAGCACATGGAGGGCTGTGCGGCCCTCTAAAGAAATGCCGCCCCATACCATTACTGACCCACTGCCAAAGTGGTCATGCTGGAAGATGTTGCAGCAGCAGAACATTCTCCATGGTGTCTCCAGACCCTGTCACATCTGTCACATGTGCTCAGTGTGAACCCGCTTTCATCTGTGAAGAGCATAGAGCGCCAGTGGTGAATTTGCCAATCTTGGTGTTCTCTGGCAAATGCCAAATGTCCTGCACGGTGTTGGGCTGTAGGCACAACCCCCACCTGTGGACGTTGGGACCTCATACCACCCCTCATAGAGTCTGTTTCTGACCGTTTGAGCAGCCGCATGCACATTTGGGGCCTGCTGGAGGTCATTTTGCAGGGCTCTGGCAGTGCTCCTCCTGTCCCTCCTTGCACAAAGGTGGAGGTAGTGGTCCTGATGCTGGGTTGTTGCCCTCCTCCACATCTCCTGATGTACTGGCTGTCTCCTGGTAGTTGCCTCATGTTCTGGACACTACGCTGACAGACACAGCAACCTTCTTGCCATAGCTTTGCATTGATGTGCCATCCTGGATGAGCTGCATTACCTGAGCCACTTGTGTGAGATGTAGACTCCGTCTCATGCTACACTAGAGTGAAAGCACTGCCAGTATTCAAAAGTGACCAAACCATCAGCCAGAAAGGCATAGGAACTGAAAAAGTGGTCTGTGGTCACCACCTGCAGAACCACTCCTTTATTGGGGATGTCTTGCTCACTGGCTTATGCCTTTCCACCTGTTGTCTATTCCATTTGCACAACAACATGTGAAATTGATTGTCAGTCAGTGTTGCTACCTCAGTGGACAGTTTGATTTCATAGAAGTATGATTGACTTGGAGTTACATTGTGTTGTTTAAGTGTTCCCTTTATTTTTTTGAGCAGTGTACATTATCACTAGGTGCAGGAGGCATATTCCTATTTAGATATGATTAAAAAAAAGTCAGAAGTCATAAGATCAATGGTATTTAAAGGATTGTTGCTTAACTACACTTCAGGTAGCCTTGACTTTTAAGCAAAATTGTCCAAGAATCCAGGTTATGTGTGAACAAATAATTTAAAAGTATAATGTTAAAATTTACCATAAATATGTAACATATTTATATTTTCTGCTACAGATCTCTTTGCTGGAAGAAAAACTTACAGAATATTGTAATGTAAACTATAAAATTAAAGTATATCCTGGACAAGTTCATGGTTTTGCACAATGTAAGCCTGAAGACATGAAGCCGAAAGATGAGCCATACGCCGAAGAAGCAAGAATGGATTTAATAGAATGGCTGAATAGATACATTATGTTTTAAAGCAACATATCCCATAGGCCCCTAACTTCCACAACAAAATGCCCTTTATTTGTTTTAAAAAACTTATTGTAAAAATTGTAGGCTTGCCTATTAAAATCTGAAGAAGGGAAAATGCATTTGAAAGATTTGGCAATATTAACCATTGAATATCTGTCATTAATGGATTCATTATCGTATTACTCCAATGGAAAATTATACATTCTCTTTCCTACATTATATACTGTATTATCTTTGTGTAAATATATTGAGTATATTTTAACATGTCAGCATTGATACACTTAGCTTTGGGCCTTAATTCTATTAACACGACACCATCTGGGCTGCAAACATCCAAGTTTTTACTTATACCTATTATCTTGTAAACAATTGACAAAAATAAATAAATAAATAAAAATAATAAAAAAATTCTTTCTTTGCTTGTGCTGGTCTATAGACCCACATTAGACATCACCTTGAAGACACAGACTTTGTCCCCAAAATCTTTCTTCTCTAAGTCTTGTTTTGTAATAGTTAATCAATAACAGGAATATAATAATTTATCTCTGATGCAACATAAAGCAATGCATTCAAAGTTGGGGTCCATCTCAAATTAAATTTTGTCTAATTCCAAGGCAATATGATTCTATGAATAATACAATCTGGAGGAGACCAACTTTTTAAAAAGGCACAAAGTAAAAATAAGGCATCATTTAAAAAAAAACACAAAGGAATAAAATGTTTGTAATTTTCTATATCTCCAAATAATAGAAAGCTGAGAGTTTTGAAACTAAATAAGGAACACTTAAATTGGTGGCGTAATTTGACTGAATATTTTAGAAATATATATACAAGTAAACATTATTTTCTCACACTAACTTTGAGAAAGGATTTATTTTCACGACCAGGCAGGTGGAGGTATAACTAGCTATAAATTGTGGAAGTTCATTAAAAATATGCAGAGATGTGAGATATGATACAAATGATCTGTCAGCTCATCAATCTAGCTTAATCAAGTTCTAACTTTCATTTACTATTTTGTTTTAAAAATATCTACTTGTTTGCAGTTTACAGTGAAAATTATAAGGAAACACTTCACAAGTAAGGTGTGAAAAAAACAAGGTAGCAACTAAATCAAACTTAAACCTGGTGTGAATAGCCTGCCTCCAGCAATTTCTCTTCAGAAAGGCAAATACACATATTCCTGGTTGGCAGTTTGTATTCCAAGATATTCCTCATCCATCTAAGCTCAGTGCAAATTATATTAAGATTTCCTAGAAGCTCTCTTGATCGGGCATGCTTTCTGGAGCCAGCTGGATAGTCTTAATGCACCAAAGAAGAAAGATTTTCGCTTTCCAGTCTCATCCTTCAGTATTCTCTTAACTATTGAAGTTTTTATATACCCTTCCCTCTGGCTGACACCAGAAACAAAGCAGCAGCATGTTTAACTCAGCTGTGGTTCTATTTATTTATTTATTTTACTTTATTTTATTTGTCAATCGCTTACAAGATAATAGGTATAAGTATATACATAGTTATGAATACATGAAATGGATACATATAAAAAAAAATAAAAAATCAATAGGACAGGGACAGTAGGCATGATGGTGCGCTTATGTATCAATAATTCTCCTTATTTCCAGGTTAAATCTCTCCTTGTTCAATTTCCATCCATTATTCCTTGTCTGGCCTACAGGAGCTGTAGAAAATTGCTTAAGCTAGTTGTTTCTCTCTATGTTGAAGATGAAAGCAACCACAAATAAAAATTGAACACTTTGACTAGGAAGGTTAAACTCTTCCTTGCGTGGGGATGTGCAGCCAAATCAAAGACTAAAGATGGAACCAAGAGGTCAAACAAACAATTTGATTTTTCCATTTGATCAAGCCTGTTCTCCCTCATCCAGGCTCACGCAGTCTCCAGGTACTGGGTTTAGGAGTACCATATTCAAGGATGGCCAAACTGATATACTTTTTACAGCTATAAGGTTTCGTGGTGCTTAATTTAAAAAAACCACCACTACAACAATCTGGGTGGCTTATTTTGATTAAAAGATAAACATAAAATGTTAAAAATCAAACCTTACAACCAAAGACACATGGGGAGGACTGGGGTGAAGTGGGAGGGAGCTGGGATCTGTTATTACTCAATCAACAATCTTCTGATCCACTGGAGCCCCAAGCCAACTGGCACAGCCATGTCTTTAGGCCCTTATGAAAAGATAGGAGGATTGGGGCTAATCTCACATTGGGGGGCAAGACGTTCCAGAGATAGGAGCAACAACAGAGAAAACCCTCCTCTTGGACCCCCCCTCCCAGTTGACTTATCCAAACATGGAAGAATGATCCAAACCGATTTTTACATTTTTAACCATATTTAGAAGATGGCTTATTTTATGAATTATGTAAAAGAGATAACTCATTTTCAAAACTTTGTTGGAAATTCAATAAACTAAAATACACTAAATGTGTCGGTTTGTAAAAATGTAGCATGCTAAAAGAAGTAGGTTTGTCTAATTTTTGTATTATAGAATCATTTGATGGATCATGTCATTTTTGCTAAAATCTATGACACTTCAAAAAAAATTATGTTAAACTCATTTTAAAGTATATATATATTTTAAAGCCTCAACAAAAATGCTGCACTTCCCTTCCAGAAGGGAAAGAGAAAGAGATCCGCCTCAGAATTTACTGAAAAGGCAGAGATAATCATTATAAAAATAATGCGTTTGGTATAATTATAGTTGCTTACTTATTAAGCTTTCATTCCTTCATATAACTATTATTCATTCTCTTTGCATTCCTTCATGGAAAATAATACACTATAACTCAATCCCTCTAATTTTATTCAGCCAGTTTTTATAAAGCCACTTCTATACAAAAGACACTGTATATTAGACATCTCAAATGTGGCTTCTAGCAAATGTTGCTTTCAGAAGGAAAACACATATAGGGGGGAAAAAACAGCATGTATAGGATTTGAGATTAAATTCCTACTCAGGATAGAATCGAATAAGGCTTCTTTGGAGTGGCTGCCCACTTCTCTTCGTTTGGAGGTACCTTGTAAAAGGATTTGTTTCCAATAATGCATCCTTTCAAAATGAACCATCTCCATATTAATATTTTGCTACCAAGGACAACGCACTAGAACAGATATTATCATGACCTAGTTTCCAAGTTGTGAAGACACAAATACCCACATCATTATAGTTGTACTTTTAACGTTGTAGCAATGTTTTGGCAGAATCTCATCTGCAACCATCAGGCTTCTGTATTGTGTTCATCTGTGAGTCAGACTTTCACAGCCGTTTCAGTTTTAAATTTGGGGCTAGCCTGAGTTAGATATTGAGATATTGAGCATCCACCAATTCGTTGACGCTTACTTTTTCAAGCACACGTTGATCTTGCTACCACTACTCTCAGTCATCAGATAAAGCTTCTGTTGGTCTGAAACATCTGTATACTCGGCTTCAGAATATAAAGCGCCTGGCAAGAATCAAGACATCACAATAATAGACTTAATCTATGTGCACCCTTGACTAATTAGTAGCTAGTACATGCCATACATCTTCATCATAAGTCAATAAATCTACGTCTGCGCATGGCTTTTGATCGTCACAAAGAACTATCACATCGTAGTATACTATATTTAATTGGAGAGCTAGAAGTAACGCAGATCCTATGGAAGCTATGCTGTCTCTGTGCCCTACATTAGAGAGGTACTGACAGACCATAATCAAGTAATATAACTAAACACAGGGAGGCCACGAGTCAAGAGCTGACTTTCAAAACAGACAGAAAAATATGGGCAGCCATCCTTAGATTAACCTCAAAGATAATAATTGTGACGCTGGAAACGGGCAATGGCATATTGCCGATAGTCACCCTGTTGCATTATGCTCCCGCCAGTCGATTATCATTGAACAAGACGGCTGAAGTTAGAGTTAACATGGACCTCTACATGGATGAATGGCACAAAAATGGGCAGGTAAATAAGCTGGAAGGCGACAACCTCCTCGACCATGTTACCGATTACGACCCATGAAAGCCACAGGTCGAAACACTCAACTTTCATATATGGCACCAAAAACGGCTAGGCCACTGATCAGCAAATCCGTCCAAGGCCAGCAGACATCATCAAGAGGAAGCCATTAGAGATTGAAAGTTATTCGCGAAAAGGCATGAATATAGTAATAGAGTTATGATTCCACGCGGAGACTGTCAATTATCTGGAAGGTGCCTGTCACTGCACAAACAAATAAAAAAAATCTCCAACATTGCATCAAAGCGAGTGCTATAAACACGCTATGGAGGCACAAAACAGATCCCCCCCTGATATCCTCCCAGCTGCAAACTACAATTTCGGCCAATACTTAGGCACCCTATGATGTAAACGCTAGCTATCCTAACAAATTAATTAGCTGGTCTGGCATTTTCACGTCAGAGGGCCAAGTGCTGACCAAAAGCCTGCAACTAGCAAGGAACTGATCAAGTTGTTGCCAGCACAATCAAGACAAAAAAAGCCTACAAAACAGACAGATAAGGTAAATTAGAATACACGCAAATCAAGTGGCAGTAACGCAGGCAAGACTCCAAAAGTAACCAAATAAACCAGCACTCCGAGCAGACCAAGGACGTCCGCAACTTCTAAATCAAGGATGAAGATAACATATACGTCAGTTCTTGGGTGCAGCAGCAAT
>BHFT01022559.1:0-28721 GCA_004320025.1 Laticauda laticaudata
TTCTGTGGCTGGGGTTTTCTATAGTGGCTAGGGTTTTGGTGCCATTGAAGTTGATGTTGTGACCTGTGGTTCACATGTTGTGACCTGAATGTGTCCACATTGTGTCCACATGTGACCTGTGGTTCAGATGTTGTGACCTGATGTTGAGACCACAGGTCACAACATCAACTTCAATATATACATTTGCACATACATACATGTGTGTGCGTGTGTATGTATACACACATACTATCTATACACACACACTATATATGTATATATTAATAAAAAATATTAATTTTATACACACACATACACACACACACTATTTGGGCTTGTATGCCCTCATCAAATTCTCTGGGTGATTTACAATAACAGGAAAGAAATCAGTAAAAATAATGCAGCCGTACATCGCAGCCTATATGCCGGGTGTGGATATCTCCATGCAGAAGAAAAACAGACGCCTTATAGCTCAGCAAGATGTTATTAAATGAAAGGGAATGAAGTTTTATAGTGAGCTCGCCATAGCAACCTATCATAATAACTGACAAACCTAAAACAGAAATGTAAGGATAATTGCAAAAGACAAGAGTATAGAGAGCAGCATGCGCGTTTCAGCAGAGAAAGAAACTGATGGTCCCTTGCTGCAGCGCTGTTTTAATTAAATTAAACCAAGTTCCGGGGGTGACTTCCAACAGGCGAACAATAAAACGCAGCTATAAACACAAAAATGTATCAATAGCCACAGAGAATGAAAACCGCATCCCAGAACACCAATATTATTACAAGTTACTTAACACCGTGGTGCACCTCTTAAAAATAAACCTTTTAGCCTGGGCTTGTTAAAAGTGTCCCTTCTCCTGAGTGGTGGCTTGGTGTGGTTACCATGCTTGGAATAAAAAAAATAGGCGATTTTTATTTCTAACTCAAAATGTCACAAAAGCAATTTTATAAAGGGTTCTCTGGACTGTCAGTTGGAACAAATGCCCAAAATCAGAGTAAAACTGAGAGTGATTTTGGTATGGTGGGAGAAGCCAACAAAAGACAAATTGAGTTCAAACATAGACTGTCCAGAAAAGGAAACCCAGAATCAATTCATTGAATGGAAAATGATTTTGTATGCCACAGACTGAATGGCAATATTGGGAGGTCTCCATTCTAAGCTTAATAGTCTCTAATACCTTATGCAAAAGAAAAAAAATATATAATCAAATATATCAAATATAGCATCTACTTTTGGCCTTCCATATATCGTTTTATAAATCTCCAAAACTACCCCTCTTATTATTTTTTTCTGACTGTGGAAAGGGAATTTCATGAAGGCAGTAGTGTCACAAAAAACAGGAAAAGCCCAAGGGGAACATCAGGTCAGCCAGAAAACAAACTTACATAGGAAAAGGAATCAAATAAAAAGTATTAAAGACAAAAGCCTAAGTAATTAAGAAAACTAGACAAATAGGGAAAGGAAACAAAAGATAATTTAGAAAACCCTTACAAACACAGGACATACCAAATAAGCAAAACAAACAGACCAAAGACACAAAATATAAATTACAAAAGGACAGACAGGAGATTGCCACAGAACAAATATGAAAAACTATCTTAAAGCTAAAAGAGATGACAGAAAACCAACAATACAATCTGGCCACCCCGCGGAGTTTGCCTTCCACACCCCGCGGAGTTTGCCCTCCGGCGGAAATAAAGACAAACTCAAATAGGCTTTGAAACATTAGGCACAAATACAAACACACAAAATCAACTTACAAAGGGAGAAAAGGGTATAAAAAACCAGGGACTTACCATAAGAAGCTAGCTAGCCCAAGAATGCAGACTTCTCGCTGTTCTCCACCTTCCTGAAAAATAAAAAAGATCCAAATTTCAAGCAGTTGGCTGTATCCTTGTGCCGGAGCTCTCCCAGTAGGAAAATGGAATCCTTGAAAGAAAGGCATTTTGACACCTTTCAACATGACCTTAATAATTTCAACAGGCTCAAATTATCTTACTTTGGACACATTATGCAAAGATCCAGCTCTGAAAAAGCTTTTAATACTGGGGAAAATGAAGGAAAGAGATGAGGGTTACTAGCAGTAAAATGTAGTGACTCTGTTTCAGAGGTCATGGGAGCATTGTTGGAAGACCTAAAGCAGAGGTCTCCAAACTTGGCAACTTTAAGACTTGTGGACTTCAACACCCAGAATTCCTCAGCTAGCACGCTGAGTCTTAAAGTTGCCAAGTTTGGAAACCCCTGACCTAAAGGCTCAGGTTAGGGATAGATGGTCATGGAGAAAATCTATCCAGCAGACTTAGTTGTTGAAATTGACTTGATGGTACACAATCAATGAAACAAAACAAAACACAAATACAGGTTGATTTACAACATTTACTTACCACTGGAAGATTCAATGGCACTGTTAAAAAAAGTGACCTATGACTTTTTTCCACACTTACAACTGTTGCAGCATCCCCACGATCCCATGATCAAAATTCAGACACTTGGCAACTGACTTGTATTTATGACAGTTGCAGTGCTCTGAGGTTGTGGGATCATCTTTTGCGATCTTCTGAAAGCAAAGTGAATGGGAAAGCCTGATTCACTTAACAACAGTGTTATTAATTTAACACCTGCAGGGATTCACTTTACAAATGTGGCAAGAAAGGTCATAAAATGGGGCAACACTCACTTAAGTGTCTCACTTAAGGACAGAAATTTTGGGCTCATTATAGTCATAAATCCAGGACTACCTGTGCAGTTCTGAACCATCAGTTTGCAAACAGAGGCTATTACTGCCCTTGTTTTTGTTTTTTTGGGGGGGATATTTTTTTCCCCCGGTAGTTTTTACAACATTCCTGGTGACCGGAACAGTACTGTAGAAGTTAAACAAAGCAGGAGAAATTATGCAAAGCAGGGCTACTTGAAGTCTTTCCAGCCTTTTTACTAGTGATTATCCATAAGAGGGGTTGACAGTTTTCTTTGAAATAACTCTAAGAAATAAGTCTTACAGTTGTGTGTATTTCTGCTTCCCCATTAAATTATGTCTGGATATAAAACAGAACAGAACAGAACAGAACAGAATAGAATAGAATTCTTCATTGGCCAAGTGTGATTGGACACACAAATAATTTTTCTTGGTGCAAATGCTCTCAGTGTACATAAAAGAAAAGATACATTCGTCAAGAGTCAAGAATCATAAGGTACAACACTTAACAATACTCATAGGATGAGAAGATTAATAGTAATAGTAGTGCAGAGTTTGTAAATAGTTGGACAATGTTGAGGGAATTACTTGTTTAGCAGAGTGATGGTGTTCAGGGAAAAACTGTCCTTGTGTCTAGTTGTTTTGGTGTGCAGTACTCTATAGCATTGTTTTGAGGGAAGGATTTGAAACAGTTTATGTCTGGGATGTGAGGGGTCTGGAAATATTTTCACAGCCCTCTTTTTGACTCATGCAGTATACAGGTCCTCGATTAAAGGTAGGTTGGTAGCATTTTTTTTTCTGCAGTCCTAATTGCTCTCTGAAGTTTGTGTCTGTCCTGTTGGGTTGAAGAACCAAACCAGACAGTTCCAGAGGTGCAGATGACAGACTCAATAATTCCTCTGTAGAATAGTATCAGCAGCTCCTTGGGCAGTTTGAGTTGACACAGAAAGATTATTCTTTGTTGTGCTTTTTTTAATGACGTTTTTGATGTTAGGTGTCCATTTTAGGTCTTGTGATATGATAGAACCTAGAAATTTGAAGGTCTCTACTGTTGATGTCTTTGTTTACTGGAAAGGCCTCTCTTCTCAAGGCTATATATGCTACTATAGGTTTCCCATCTTATTCCCCATAGCTATAGTTGGTGGTATTCTGTTGGGTAAGCCCAATTCCAGTCCAAACTAGGACTGGATTTACATTTCCAGTTAGCATTCCCTGGAATTGTTGAATCCGGAGCCCTTAGTGCTCTGAGCTTGGTTATTTTCTTGCAGATGTTTCATTGTCCCAATTAGAAAACATCATCAGTGCTGGTGATGATGTTACCTGGTTTGGATAATGAAACATCTGCAGAAAAACAGCCAAGCTCAGTGAGCACTAAGGACCCCTCATTTCAACCCTGAGCTACAGATTTTCCTCTTTATTGTCGAAACCAACCAACAATGAATACAGTAATTTTTTTTAACTTTCTCTTATTGCTAATTGGACATGATGATTGTTCTATAGAAGACTGTTTCTCAACCTTGGCAGCAAGGTGGCTGGGGAATTCTGGGAGTTGAAGTCCATACATCTTAAAGTAGCCAAGATGGAGAAACACTGTCCTATAGTCTTAGTTTGCAGAAAGCCATCAAATACTGTAGTCAGGGTGAAACAGATATCGGGTCTTTTTGTTTCCTGATCCTGTTATGTGAACACCCTTCGAGACCTTGGAAAACAGATCATTTATCTATTTATTTCCATTTGTAGTTGCTTTGCTAGAAATATCCTGGGAGAGATTACAAATGCCTGCTGTTTCATGGTGTTCCATTTTTGGACTTTTCCTTATCAAGGGAAATCAACTGCCGACTCGCATCAAAAATAGTACTACATTTCAAGGTCCCAATCTGAGTTGCTTGCGCTCAAGCCTAAGCATTTCAACTCCTGTTGCCTGAATATATATAAATAAATAAGATGGATGAGCTCCAGATGTTCAGAAGAAGCCGAGTTATTGCTGTGGTTAAAATCTTGCACTTAGCAATTTTCTGACTTATCTGTTAAAAAATGAAACATTAATGACCCTTTTGCTGTAATGTAAGTTCATAAACACATCATTTTCATAATGCCTCTGACTCTGCTGCATGCAAATGTGCTGATTTTCTTTGGCCCAAATGAAGCCTGTTAGCAGAACACTCAGCACCAAGAATCTTTTTTTAAAAAAATGGCATTCTGGTGAAATCTTGCTTTGCTCTTCTGCATATAATAGGCAGAAAATGGTACAAAGGAATGCTGTATATAATAGGCAGAAAATGGTACAAAGGAATGCTGTATTTATGCAAAATGGTCTCCTGGCATGCAAGCTTCATCAATCAGCAGCTGGGTTCACATTTAAGGCTACTGTGTAGACGACTTAGTTACTTCAGTAAGCTTTACTGAATAATTCAGAATTGGTTAGGCTTGAACAACTATGTTGACATGCCTAGCTTGATTCATCCATATGGCAAAGTCCAAACTGAAGAAGCCTGTAATGGTTGGTTCCCAGACGGATCATGTTCCAATAGAAGAGGTATGGTGGATCAGTGACTTAATGATAATGGACGTAGTCTGGTCCAGCAGTTTGATTTCTGACACTGCCTGGCTGGGTGAGATCCCATCACTTGCCTCAGCTTCCCATCTAGTAGTTCAGAAGTATGTTCTGTGCAAGTAGAAAAGCAGGTACCACTTTGTAGGGAGGCAAGGTGTTGCTTTGTGTAAGTGGTTACATTCCTGCTGTCTGAATCTGAATTGACACCCATTTGCAAGGTGGCTCCGGTGGAAGGAGGGGGTCTTGGATGCTGCTGCAGGAAGAGCCACTCATCCAGTGCGAAGCCAGCTTGCCCCTCTCTGGCACACCTTGGGAAGTGGGTGAGCATGAACCACAACAGAGCTAGTAACTTGGCAGCCAAACTACTAGACTGCATTAGCATTGTAGTCTCCTGGCTAATGTAACAATGTTAATAGTAATAGTCAATAGTAATAATTGAAAATAAAGAAATCATGTGTTATCCCAATTGTAATTAGAGTCCTTGGAGCAATACCTAAAGGGTTACCTCACTATTTGGAAATCCTGAATTTATCAGACTTAAATACTCTGATTCTACAAAAAACTACCCTACTTGGAACAGCTTATCCTCGGATGTTGTCTTAACTGTTCCTAGATCCTTGGTTAGAACTCAAGCTGTTGAGCTACCAACCAACCCCAAAGGGTGTGAATCTCACCAAAGATTAACCAATAGCAATAATAATAATAGTAATAATAGTAACAGTAACAGTAACAACAAAACAGCAACAACAATAATAATAATAATAATAAATAACAATAACAATAATAATGATGATGATGATAATAATCTAGGAGACCAAGCAACCATCCTGCAAGCTCATTTGTTGTCAGTGAAGGCACATTACTTTCCTAATTCAAAAAAAGGCAGAAAAGAAACGAAGAACATGCTGCTTCAGTATCCTGTGGGATGTACAAGTGGAAATGAGAATTGTTCAGCTGCAGCATTTTTTGTAATCCTGATCCCTTTTTTCCCCAATAAATCTTCTTTAAAAAACCATGTGAGAATCATGCTTGGAAAATGTTTTTTTTTTGGTTAGGCAGATGCCAAGAGCTTGCCAAAACCTTATGGATTAGCCTTAGCACAATATGGGAACCTAGCCAAATTTTTCATAACAGGGCTGCTGTGTTAACATTCATTGCTTTGATGCCATTGCTTTTTAATAAGGGGGAAAAAAACCCAAATGGCAATCAAATCATTGCTTCCTTATATATTCTGTTTACAGGCATATGGGAAGTGAGCTTGTGAATTTGAGAAAGTTCTTGGCAGGGTAACTTTGATACAGCAAAATAACAGAGTTGGAAGGAACCTTGGAGGTCTTCTAGTCCAACCCTGTTTAAGGAGGAGACCGTATAATACCATTCCAGACAAATGGTTGTCCAATCTCTTCTTAAAAGTCTCCAGTGATGGAGCACCCTCAACTTCTGAAGGCAAGCCATTCCACTGGTTAATTGTTCTCACTGTCAGGAAATCCTTAGTTCTAGGTTGCTTCTCTCCTTGATTGGTTTCCATCCATTGTTTCTTGTTTTGCCTTCTGGTGCTTTGGAGAATAGGTTGACGCCTTCTTCTTCATGGCAGCCCGTATCTAATATCAAGATCTAATATCTTCTGCAATCCCTCCAACAATGAAATATTTCTATTCCCAATCAATTGGAAGATGACATATCTCCTCCACCTGAGTGAGTAATTCTTGACTGATATTGCAAGTGACCATAGAATAACAGAGTTGGAAGGGACCTTGGAGGTCATCAGTCCAACTCCTGCTTGAGCAGATCTGTCTAGGATGGAACTCACAGCCTTTTGATTGTGAAGCAAGAGCTCCACCTCTAGGCCACCGGACCTGCAACCATTTCCTAATGGTCCTTTTCCTTCAGTCATTATACAGCTCAGGCAGGCATTCATACCAGCTAGAAATTGCTTCAGATTCAAGCTGTTTGCAAGACACATTGAGCCACAAATCAATCAATTACATTGTTTTTATTTATTCATTCAATTTCTATTGCCATCCATCTCAGCCACGGGATTCTGGATGGCTTATAACTCTAAAACTGTTAAGGACAATAAAACATCTAAAGAATGTTGCTCTGGGATGAATTTTCTTCCAAGCTGAGCCCACACTTGTTGTTAGTTCAATTAGTTGTGAGAACCTAGAAAACTGGTTCAATTCCATATACTATAATTGATTTAAACATGGCTCACTACATTGTCTGAATGCAAGTTCATTTTTCAGGAGTCAAAATGCAAGGACTTAAGTAACCAGACAATATTTCCCAGCATGGTATTATCTAGGCTAGGGATAATGGGGTATGCAATCTAACACACCTATAGATGGAGTCCTTGGGCTTCTCTGAGGTTGGTTGTTTGCTTGCAAACATTTTCTTACCCAACTGTCATTACCATTTATATTCCACAGTTCAACCCTGAGCTACACATTCTCCTCTATTGGTAATACCAAAAGGTTACTCTGATGGCAAAAATCTACACTAGGTAAAGATCTGTGGTGGGATTAATTTTTTTTTACTACCAGTGGTTTGATGGGCATGGCTCGGTGGGCATGGCTTGGTGGGTGTGGCAGGGGAAGGATACTGCAAAATATCATACCTTCTCCTCCCCACCCCACCCCACTAACCTGCTTTCCAATTGCATTCTCCTGTGCAGGGCAACAAAAGAAGACCCAGCTGATCAGCTGGGACTCGGGAGGCAGAAAATAGATAGGGGCGGGGCCAGTCAGAGGTGGTATTTGCCGGTTCTCTGAACTACTCAAAATGTCCACTTCTGGTTCTCCAGAACTGGTAAGAACTTGCTGAATACCACCTTTGGTAAGGATTATGGAAAGGATGATGGAGATTGAAATAACTTTTTCACCATTAAGCATGTTGCAGCTGCTTTGAACCAACCTTACTCATCTCAAAAAACTAACCAGGACTAAACTTGGTTCGTACTTGGGAAACTTTAGTCATTCCATAGGCTGCAGACAAGCCCTGAAAAGTTGAAAAAAATACTGGAAAGTGACAATGATAAGTCATTTCTTAACTATTATCAAGAAAATCCTGCCAAGGTTCTACTCACCAGGAACGTGGTTCAATTGAAGATCATTGTCAGAAGTGGCTGCTGTTATGCATATTAATAAACATAAAAAACATGAAAGGAGCTGAATGGCAGGGTTGAATACATTGGATGAAACCCCCTCCAGAGAACCTCTCTGCCTCTTGTACCCTATTGCTTGGTGCATTTGCTCTTGTTACCCCAAAGGTGTTTTTTCAGGAGGCAACTGGAGGAGGTGAGTTAGAATGCCTCTGCGCTTGCACAAACGCCTCTGTGGCTGTGCAATTGGTGCACACATGCATGCAAAGTGAGTGCACGTGAGCAAAGTGCGGCCACCAAGCCACGCCTATCCAACCGGTGACAAAAATATTTGAATCCCACCACTGAATGGAAGGATTTATCTTCCTTGCAGGCAGCTGGCCATTTGCATCCTTTTAGAGGGTCGTTGAAGCACTTGGTGGTTTATCTGTGTCCTCAGTGCTCCTAGTTCCTCTAGTCTGCAATTTTTTCCTCTGGAAATCCATTCCTACTACTCCCACACCACTCAAAGGGTGTACTGTTGATCCCAAATTGTACAGCTAAAAGTCTGTAGAGATTTTCAGTTATCCAAGCCATGGTTGTCCCCAAAGTGCTTTTTTTTCAAGGGGCAACTGGACTTTCTTGGTTTTTCTTTTGAAGATGTTTTGCTTCTCATCCAAGAAGCTTCTTCAGCTCTGCTATTGCGAGTAATTTCTTTCTTCCAAGGAGATGCCTTTCCTGTGCTGATCCTAGCTTGTGTGCCTTTGGGGCAAGTAACTGAAAAATGAAATGAAAAAATATGAACTGAATTGTGTAATCCTGCCTCCATGACATGAGGTATGTAACTAAAAAGTTGGAGCACGTTCACAAGTTATAAACAAAATGTGTTTGAAGCAAAAGGGAATGATTGAGTGGAAAAGAAAACAATCCTTGTTAACTTTAAGCATTTGCACATGAAATAACTAGTAGCAGAGGAAATAAAAGTAAAAGGATATGATATGAAGCCCACAAACAGATCTCAAGATAATCTCCAGTGGAAAAAAAAATACGGAAGATTGGTCTGTTATCTAAGACATACAGCTCCTAAGCTTGCATAGAAAATAAACATAAGAGAAAACAGATATCAGAGACCATAAACCTTTATAGCCGCTCACATTGGAAATCAAAGTAAACTTATACCATCTCTCCAGTTCAAACTTCTTACCTATCCCTTAGAGATAAAGGAATTATTGCCACAAACATTTCTGCTTGCTTCTTTGAAATTTTCCAGATTCTAGGAGATTCTGATCTTTAATCAGAGGCTCAGAAACAATTGCTTTTTCCCCAGGCTCCGGTACGCTGCTGCTTTAGTTTTTAATAGATACAAGTTTTTCCTCAAAAGAAATAGTGGGATTGGTGGCTCTCCTTTTGCTTCATGCTAAGATAAAGATTCTTGTTCAGGAGAATCCTGCTTATGTATATTGGAAAATTTCACCATTGGGTGACAATGACATGTACTGTAGCTGTCAGTGTGGATATTGTAAAACCAAGTTGCTTTAACAGTCATAATGGGGGAGAGAAGGAAAGAGACAGAGAGTCAGCTAAGATGTTGTCTATGTTTACATGACCTACTGAACCATAAACAAGACTTTATGCTACTTTATGCTAACAATACCATTATTGTGTGATCCCAGGAAATGCATTTAATTACTTACTTAGCCTGTATCTTTAATTTAATAACTATGATTATATTAAATAAGGCAAGTGTCTTATGCCAACATTCACTCTGCAAATCCATGGTTCCCTTTACCATTGTTGAATTAACTACAGGTGGCTAGGTTCTGACATAAACCCATAAAATACTGTTTACGTGATCAGCTTCATATACATTAAGGCAAAATCAAACATGCTGTACTGTGGTTTACCACAATGGATGAATCTTAAAAGCTGCATACAATGTACTAAGCTTAGGTTTGCCTTAATGTGGTTTGTGGATTGAGTTATTGTCCTTATTCAGCCGCAGCATGTGCCTCACCATATAACTTACTCCTTTTGGCTTATTCCATTATTTATTCCTTTATTTTAGTTTTATCCCACCTTTATTACTTTATAAGTAGCTCAAGCAGTGAACATACGTAATACTCCTTCCTCCTCCTATTTTTTCCACAACAACCATGCAAGGTGGGTTGGCTTGAGAGGGAGTGACTAGGCCGAAGTTACTCAGCCAGCTTTCATGCCTGAGGCAGGACAAGAACTCACAATCTCCTGGTGATTGGCTTAAAGTTACCCAACCATCTTTCATGCCTATTGTCTAAGGCAGGACTAGAATTCACAATCTCCTGGTTTCTAGCCTGGTGCCTTAACCACTAGGCCAAACTGGCTCTCTGATAACAATGTTATTATGCTTGGAATAACATTGAGGAAAAAGGCAGCAGAAATGTCAGGCCAGGTAAATTTAGCCAGGTAAATTCATTGTTGCCTTCCAAGGTAGCGTGTTTCATAGAGTTGTTATGAAGAAAGAGGAGACAGAGAACTGAGGGAGGGATGGAGAAAGAGAAAGAGAGAGAGGGTGGAAGGGAAGGAGCGGGAGGCAATGTTTTAATGTTTTGCTGTTTTTTTGAATATTTTAATGTATTTTATTAATGTTTGGCTATTTTTATGTAGATTTTAAATTATTTGTTACCATTGACAATCCAAACAATATATTGAGATACGGTTTGATTGTTTTTACATTATTTTAACTGTTTGTAAGCCACCCCCCCTGAATTATATAGATGAGTTGGGTGGCTACATCATTGAGAAAAAATAAAGAAATAATAACATAGATAGGCAAAATATAAATATAATAAATAAACAAGAACTTACAAGGCCCAAACTGGCCTATGTTGCAAGGGAAATATTCTGGTGCCATAGTTTCTGCCAAGCGATTTATTGCTCTGCTTTTCTGCAAGTGTCAAAGTGTTCAAAAGCTATAAAATACCAACCATTCATTTGGTTTGTTAAATACACCCAAGTAAATCCATCTTCCGTGGGCTTAATATGAGCTTCCTAGAGGTTAATTAACAATTTGAATTGTAAATCCAATTCTCTCTGGTTCAGCATTCACCAGGAACACAATATTTTCCATGCTTGGGGTGGGCTCAGTGGATTTTTCTCCCAACCAGCTGCCAAGTGCTACTGGCAAATCTAAAGCTTGGCTTCCTCTGGTCACTAGAGATAAGTCCCTACCCATGAGGTCCCTAAACATTGCTGACAACCTTAGCTGAGAAAAGTTTTTCATATCCGAAAACATAGAGACTACAGGGCATTGTGTGAGAATTTTTAATTACAAGAATATTATATTGCTTTTTTATTTTCACATTTTTAAATGCTTATTACGAGGCCATCTCAAAGGAAAGAATGTTTATCTATTAAATTTACATGCTGCCTATCTCACTATTTATCCAGAGTGATATTTAAAGAGAAATAACAGTTCAGACAAAAAGGAACGTGTTTTTTTTTAGATTTCTAGTGACTACTATTATTTAAATCTTATCTTACCATTTTCAAAAAGAATAACAGAGTTGGAACGGACCTTGGAGGTCATCTCATCCAACCCCTTGCTCAGGCATGAAGAAACCCTATATCATTTCAGACAAATGGTTGTCCAAAATTGGAGCCTCCACAGCTTTTTAAGGCAAGCCATTCCACTGGTTAATTGTTCTCACTGTCAGAGAACTTTTCATTAGTTCTAGCTTGGTTCTCTCCTTGATTAGTTTCCATCCATTGCTTCTTCTCCTGGAAAGAGTGATCCAAGTACAAGTAATCCTTAATTGATGACCACAGTTGGGATCAGAATTTCCATTGATAAGCAAGGCGATTGTTAAATGAATCATACCTGATTTTATAATCTTTGCCAGAGTTGTTAAGTGAATCATATAGTTCTTAAGCAAATCTGACTTCATTGTTGTCTCTGCTGGCTGTGAAGATTGCCAATGGCGATCATGATCCCAGGAGGCTGTCATGACAACCATTGTAAATACATGCTGGTTGCAAGTACCCAAATTTTGATAGCATGAGTGTGGGGATACTGTGACTATCTTAAGTGTGTGTTGTAAGCCACTTTTTTCGATGCCTTTGCAACTTTGAACGATCACTAAATGAATGATTGTAACTTGAGGACTATCTGTACTGTAGTTCTCTGGCTGCTTTATACAAGGAAAACTTCTCATTGACCCAGATTTTCTGGACTGGAACTTGGCATTTGTTCCTGACTTTGTGTCCTTGTCTGGGTTCCCGACATTGAATGGTGCTAATAATTAAAATCTTCAGCAAATGCAGTATTGAAGAATGGAATCAGTATTCATATAGTGCATCAATCTAGACAGTCTTTCTGCCCATTATTTTCCTTGCGCAATGCCTTTGTAGGCAAAAGATATGAAAATTACATCAGGTATTGAGCAGATTCAGTCTGTGCTTTTTATATTTAAAACAAAAATCACTGACTGCCCATTGCTTCAAGTCAGCTCTAATTAATTCTTCCCTTCCTTTTAATTTTTCCCCATTGTAAATAATACTTATGGTTGGAAAACTTTTTTGAAAAAGCTGCTTAGGAGTTAATTATAGGCACTGTGTTTATGAGCAACTTCAGGGTAGTTCAAAAGCCTTACAGCCTGATTCAACCACATTTCTTTAGAAGAACGTCCATTGCTTTTCTGAAGAATTTACATGGTTTTATATTTGCCTGGTTAGAAAAATGTAGTATTGATTGAAAACTGCACCTTACTGTGATGCTGTTCTCCAGGTGTGTTGAACATCAGCTTTCAGAATTCCTGGCCAGAATGAGGAATTGAAGTCTAATATATCTGAGGAGCATCATATTCCTCCAAGAAAGCAGGATTTCATCAATACAAGAAAAAGTAATTAAATCTCAATCCCTTAGTTATGGGGTAATAAAGAAAAGTACTCTGTGATATAGTATTATAAATAAGCAATGCTGTTGAACTCAGCAGTTACTCTGTTGGTTTGTTGTAAGCCACAATGTTTATAATTCTCAAGCATAAAAAAGTCTGAGCATGATTGTAAGTCCAATTAATTCTGCGTTCATGTATATTTTCCACATATGTGCAAGAAGGGCCAAACTCAAGGATGTCCCATTCTGGCTGATTTTATTCTTCTACTCTGGACTCAACAGAATTACTTCCAGGAATATACAAATAAAGGTAGTACAATAGAATGGTTGGCTCAAGGCCCAACACTGAATGTTCAGGGCACATTTGCCAGCATGTTAGATATCCTTTTCATGAAGCATCTTCTGGAACACAGTTCTAATTAAGAAGAGCAGAACGACAACTTTACCGATAAAATTATTTGCAGCCTAGCTATTACTGGAATAATGTTTTTCCTATTCAGGTGACAGCTTTTAGGAGGACTAGATTTATTTATTTTACAACCTGGGCAAAGCTTCCTAGTTATGACAAAGCAAAAATAAAACAATACAGTTTAAATTAATGGATTTATTTCCTAGAGTAATTTCAAAAAAACTCCAGACCAGTGTTTCTTAATCTCAGCCACTTTTTGATATGTGGACTTCAACTCCCAGATGTCTATGGAGATTCTCAGTCATTCAGGTTATGGATGTCCCAAAGGTGCTTTTTCAAGAGGCAACTGGACTTTCTGGTTTTTCTTTGAAGACATTTCGCTTCTCAATCATCCAAGAAGCTTCTTCAGAGCTGAAGGAGATTCTTGTATGAGAAGCGAAATGTCTTCAAAGAAAAACCAAAAAGTCCAGTTACCTCTTGAAAAAGCACCTTTGGTTCAACTCCTAGAATTCTCCAGTCAGCAACTTTATGAATATGGACTTCATGCTGGCTAAGGAATTCTGGAAGTTTGAAATCCACACAATATCAAGTGGATGAGGTTGAGAAATTCTGCTCCAGACATCCATAACAGCAGTAGTGGTACTAAAGTCTGAATCATCCACTAGGATTAAATGATTTTTTAAATTGCTGTTTATAAAGTTGTATGGTTGGAATTATTGTTGTTTGCAAACTATGATTTATGTCCAGTGTGTTGGGTGGATGTTATAATCTGTGGCTTATTTAACAAACTCCAATTAAGCACACTACGCCTCAGTGAATGTAGGACGAATCAAATTTAGGAATGGTTATTAATATTTCTGTCTGTTGTAACAGGATGTTCTCTAATTGTTGTGCCATTTAATTCATTTTTTGGAATCTACCGATAAGCTTCTTTTTAAAATTACAGTCAAAGCCAAATATACAGTTTCTCTCCTGTATATAATTTTATTCTTATAAGCAGCCTTAACTTTTACAGTGGCAGGATACCAGAACAAAATGATTAGCAACTGACAACAAATAAAAATTCACTAAAATGGGATCCAAAGAGCTAATGTCTCACACAGCAATCTGAATGTCCTCTTTTAAAGAGAAAGCAATAGTAAATAAATATGTCTTCCGTATCTTGTTTTAACACCTTCATCATGATTCTACTGATGGAATTGAGATCTATGACATGGCAACTAACACCTGTTCTTTTAACTCCTTTTCCTCACAATAAAATAGAATAGGATAGGATAGGATAGGATAGGATAGAACAGAATAGAATAGAATAGAATTCTTTATTGGCCAAGTGTGATGTGATTGGACACACAAGCACTTTGTCTTGGTACAAATGCAATTTGTCTTGGTGTACATAAAAGAAAAGATACATTGCAAAAAAAATTGTCCTTGTGTCTAGTTGTTCTGGTATGCAGTGCTCTATAGCATCATTTTGAGAGAAGGAATTGAAACAGTTTATGTCTGGGATGTGAGGGGTTTGAGAATATTTTCACAGCCCTCTTTTTGACTCATGCAGTATACAGGTCCTTGATTGAAGGCAGGTTAGTAGTAATTTTTTTTCTGCAGTCCTAATTACTCTCTGAAGTCTGTGTCTGTCTTGTTGGGTTGCAGAACCAAACCAGACAGTTCTACAGGTGCAGATGACAGACTCATTCATTCGTCTGTAGAACTGTATCAGCAGCTCCTTGGGCAGTTTGAGCTTTCTGAATTGGCACAGAAAGATTATTCTTTGTTGTGCTTTTTTGATGTTGTTTTTGATGCTAGGTGTCCATTTTAGGTCTTGTGATATGATAGAACCTAGAAATTTGAAGGTCTCTTCTGTTGATGTCTGTGTTGTCTAGTATTGTAAGAGGTGGTAGTATGGTAGGGTTTCTTCTAAAGTCTACCACTATTTCTACAGTTTTGAGTGTGTTCAGTTCCAGATTGTTCCGGTCACACCATGAGGCAAGTTTGTATGTGGATTCGTTGTTGTCTCAAATGAGACCAATCACTGTTTTATCATCTGCAAACTTCAGTATTTTAACAAATGGATCATTTGAGATGCAGTCATTGCTATATAGGGAGAAGAGAAGTCGAGCAAGCACACAGCCTTGAGGGAGCCCTATGCTAATTGTACAGGTATCAGATGTGATTCTGCCTAGCCCTGCTGCTTCCTGTCTGTTAGGAAGCTTATGATCCACTTACAAGAGTGTACAGGTACTGCTAGCTGGTTTAGTTTAGTTAGAAGAATGTCTGGAATGATGGTATTGAATGCTGAACTAAAGTCTACAAAGAGGACCCTTGCGTCGGTATTTGGAGATTCAAGGTGTTGTAGGACATAGTGCAGAGCCATATTAACAGCATCATCTATCGATCTATTTGCTCGATATCAGTATGCAAACTGCAGGGGATCTAACAGTGAATCTGTGATGGTTTTCAGATGGGACAGCACTAGCCTTTCAAAGGTTTTCATAACAATGTTAACATACAAATGTTAGAGCAACTGGTCTGTAGTCATTCAGTTCCCTGATAGAGGGCTTCTTTGGCACTGGGATGATAGCAAAGCATTTGAAGCAAGAAAGAACATAGCACATCTCTAGTGATTTATTGAAGATTTGGGTGAAAATGAGGTCCAACTGGTTAGCACAGACTTTTAAGCAAGAAGGAGTTGTCTTGTCTGGTTCATGTGAGTAAATAAACATAGTTTTAGAAACTGAGCTATCAATAAGAGTTGGATAATAGTGGATGAAAACAGTGCTTCAAATATTCCCCCCCTGAGGAATATTGCAAGAACTGGCCAATAGGTCCTAGCAAATCTTGTAGAATTACTATACAGTTGCAAAGGGGAAGGGGAAGAAGATTGTAAACTGTTTGTGGTTCGATTACTATAGTAGCAGAAGCATGTCTGCGGTAGAATACAGATACTCCTTGACTTACAACAGTTCATTTAATGGCCGTTCGATGTTACAGTGGCAATGAAAAAAGTGACTTATGATTGTTTGTGATGACCCAGAGTGTACCACAATGTAACAAAAGCCAAAACGTAAATAAATGTCCTTTAATGCCTCCAACTTGGCCCCACTGTTCAATAATACTAAGTTGGAGATAAAACTTACTCAAAAATAGTCTTCAAAAGAAAGCAATACAGTTCAAATTTAATGAGCAGATAGAGGTTGCAAAAAAAAACCAAAACAAACTACTCGTGACAAAATTTCCACAATGGAACAGGAGAAGTATTTACCAAATTCAAAGGAGATAACAAGGCACATCCCGATTGGGAGACGCCAACCAAGATAACTTCAGACCAAAATAAAACACGCTTTGTTTCCAGCATTTGCCAGTACACAGGTCCAAACTCTTATGCTGTTCTCCAACCTGCAGCTCATGAAGAGGACCAAGGCCCTCTACTCCAGAGGAGACCATTCTTCTTCTCTTATCCTCTGCTCCCTGTGTGTTCCTAGGATAAGATAGGGCATGGGCCTGGGTCCTCCTCTGACTGCTCAGCTGTTCCTCTGCCATTCCCCAGCCTCCTCCACCACCTCTGGAGCCACACTCCACTCTCTGTCAGCTGTTTCTCCTCTCCCTCAGAGTCAGACTCCACCAGGAGCATGACACTGTTTTTCACACTTATGACTGCTGCAGCATCCCCATGGTCAAATGATCACAATTCAGAGCTTGGTAACTGACTCATATTTTATGACAGTTGCAGTGTTCCAGAAGTCATGTGATCCCCTTTTATGACCTCCAGACAAGCGCAAGTCAACCGGGAAGCCAGATTCACTTAACAATCGTTTTTACTAACGTAACAAGTGCAGTGATTAACTTAATAATGGTGGCAAGAAACAGTCATAAAATGGGGGCAAAATTCCACTCCAAATATTTGTCTCCCTTGGCAACTAAATAAAAAAAAAAAAACTTACAACCAGCGACCTACTAGTGAGCTTCGATGTCATATCCTCTTCACCAAGTGCCTATAAAAGAAGCCTTGTACAGCCATCCAAAAACAAATACAACCCCCAAGTACATCCTACTCTTTACTAACCACTGCTATTCCAATACATACTTCACCATCACAATGGACAAAATACAAACAAATAGACAGGAGCACCCATGGGATCACCCCTCTACCTGTCATTCGGCAACCTCTACATGCGAACACTTTGAAACACAAGCTCTGAAAAATATGATTACAAACCCAAACCTTGGTCGATATCGTAGATGACACCTTCATGAATCTGGCACACGGGAAAGAAAACTGAACAACTTCCTCACACACCTCAACAGGCTACACTCAATAATACAATTCACCAATGGAAACAGAAGCCAACAATTCATTCCTTTCCTAGATGTGCTTAGTATACAAAAATCAAAATGGTCTCCTAGGCACACCATATACCAAAGGAAAACACATACAAACCGCTTCTACATGCAACTCTCAGCCACACCAGCACAGATCAATTCCGTAGCCAAGACACTCATCTCCAGAACAAAATGCTTAGACGATGAACAACACTTAAAACGAGCACACCCATACTCACCTTACACAGGTAGATCTTCGATAACAAGTCAATGATTCCGCACCACAAAAAGAAAATTACCATAGTCCCCAAACCAAAACTCCAAACAAATCGAAGATCGGAAGAGACAGAATGCACCCTTCATAATTACCATATTTACGTCATACAGAAACCTTCACTAAGCAAGTCAAGAGTGCATTGTCATATTCTTTTTTGCTAACAACAACAAAAACAGATTCGGCAAAACAGAACTCTGCTATCTAATACAGTCAATTTATACGAGTACCTAGAAATCTAGAAATTGAGTTAGAAAACCAAGGAGTATATGGAAACCTTGCACTGCCTGCTCACCACATACAAGGACAAACTAAAGAGAATAGTGCACGCATTGAAAACACAAGAACTCAATAAAAAAGAAGAAATGACCTCATTTCCTGCGTCAACACTCAAAGCCAAGGAATGAAATTGCTTTAAAATACCAGAGACTATCGCCAAAACCGAATCACTTCAACAACAGAATAATCAGAGAAGCCGATAGAGAATAGGAGAAACCCCAACACAGAATGAATAAACGAGATGATACTCCCAGCCTACCAACATTTGAAACTCTGCCTCATTAATTAAACGGTACCTAACATGAAGGAATGACACCGAAGCCCACAACCACAAGTGCCACACACAGATGATTAATCCACATTTCCACATAGAAAAAAGACTCACACCACATGAAGATGTGGCCACGACACGAACACCAAAGCCAAACAACAGGACGCACAGCTCACCAGCTCAAATCCCCAGCAAACTTAAGACTAACCTGAGCACAAACAAGCCCCCACTGAAAGAACACACCCCAGCCAATCAGAACAAGCAAACTCACCTACCATCAGAACACAGCCAAACCCACAATCAAGTCACACCCCCACTAAGCCAGTTAAAGGAAGACAGCAGCTGCAAGCTTCACATTACTCTGAGAAGCACAGAGCGGAAGAAACAAGCCTTGAAGACTGATGAATGAGGAGTTCATCAAAAACGTTGCCTAGGATATTCCAATTCTACGTGGGAGAAAACCCGAATAACCAAAGATCCACATACACACACACACACACACACACACACGAACAAAGCTGAATACCATACACATATACAGACATACATGCATATAGTAGAATGCTTCAATTTGGTAAGATTCTGTCTAAGGGTACAGAACAACACACTATTGGAATTGCTTGGAAGAATCACCATGTATCTTTTTTAGCATTTGGGGCCTGACAGATCCCTGTGTCAGAAATCTTCCTGGGCAGATGTTGTCTGTCATAATAGTTGTAATTTATTGCATATACTGGCTAGCAAGGACTTGAGAAATAAATGTGCTTGCTAGAGCCTTGCCACTAAACTCAATAGCATTCTATCAATTTAAGATGCTTGTAGTTAAATTATTGATTTTGCATTAGTGCTTTAACTGAATTGCAGTAATAGAACAAAAAGCATTTAAACAATGTTTGAAAGTCTGGGCTTCGAATTATGCCAAGTATCTTTATGTTGTGCTTTCTTTTATTGCTTTTCCTGTGGCTTGTCAATCAATGTGCTTGTAAAGTTGGCTTGAAAATCATTTGATATAAGCCAGCATGGAAAAAGCAAAACAGGTCTGTCATGCTTTCTCACAGGGATGTTATTGGCAAGAAATAGAACAGTCAGATATGTTAAATGTTACATTAAGTGAGAAACATACCAAATGCAGCTGCATGATATATGAGATACAGTTTGGGTTAGAACATAGATATATATAGATACTGGAGAAAATTGAGTTGGTTATCATGTCATGCAGAGCTATTATGTGATTGAGTAAGACAAATCTGGTTTGGGCTCCAGAGAAATATATTCCAAACACCCACACACACACAAATCCAAAACCCAATGCATCTCTATAGGAGAGGCAGTTGGGCATTGGGCCTGTTGCTGATTGCTCTATTTTAAGTGTCTATGGAGATTCTCAATCATTCAGGACATGGTTGTCCTAAAGGTACTTTTTAAAGATAACTGGACTCCAGAACTGAAGAAGCTTCTTGAATAAAAAGTGAAATGTCTTAAAGGAAAACAAAGAAAACCCTGTTGCCTTTTGAAAAAGCACCCTGGAGGCTCCATTCTAAGCAATCTTCTCCTCCTGATCATGTGGCCAGCATGGAGCATCTGCAGCCTATCCTAAAGTTCCCTGTGCACATATACCCACACAGATGCAGCACAAAAAGCAGAAATCCCCTCTTTCTCTCACACAACACATGCAACATATTACATCATTAGGAGAAGAAAATATAGCTGTTTCCTATAATTTTTGCTAGCAAAGTAGGAGGAAAGAACTCCAGATGTCCTGCTATGCAAACTTTCCCTTTATGTAGTGGATGGAGTGTAGCTGAGGCCATAATAATTCTGTTTTTATGATATGATCATCTTTTTCCCACAAAAAACTAAAATGATAACCATTTGTGGCCGCCACTTGCAACCATGTTGGTTGCTCTGTTAATTTTGCAATCAACAGTTTCAGTCTATCTGCAGTGGTGCCTGTCAACTCTGAAGCGAACCTGGCTGAGGCCATTTTGGAAGTTTCAGAGTTGCCACAATGCAACTCTGAATGGATAGGGAGGGGAGCGACATAGATGGGGGTTTTTATGCCAAAACAAAAATAGTTTCCTGTGGGAACCAAGGATGTTCCAATAGGTGGATGGAGAAAGGAGGAGTAACATAACCAGGCAACTGGCCAGCACCTTGATTGGACAATGTGACTGTTTGGGGAAAGGGGGAACTTTCACTTTTTAATCGGGTGAAAACGGCAGGAACTTTTAGAGTTGGTTTTCACCAGTTGTGCCAATATGATATCTCCAATAAAACTGTTGCCTGACAAGCCAGTTGTTAACTGAATCACACCCAGTTTTACATCTTGTTTTGCCACAGTTGTAAGTCATTGCTGCAGTTGTTAAACAGTGGTGTGTTTCAAAAAATTTTCCTACCAGTTTGGAGCTTGCTTCGCATGCACGGTGATCAAACAAGATAAAAAAAATCTGCCTCTGCCTCCCAACAATTTGCCTCCTTGCAGCAACAGCAAAGCCTGTTTCAATTTCCCGTTTCAGAACAACCTGATTAGACACAAGCAACTGATTGTTGGTTGGATCAGCTCCCAACCAATCAGCTGCTTCAGGCGCAGGGATTGCCATAAGCCTATTGCCACTACGTGTGCCCCATTTTCAGGCCTCTGATCCTGTTTTTGGCCTCCTCAGATGCCCATTTTCGAAGGTGGTGGGGATCCATGAGGGCCAAAACGGGTTACATGGAGGCAAAAAATGGAATGCAATGGGGCGCGCAGAGATGACAACAGGCTGAAACAGCTGATGGTCGGGAGGCTGATCCAACTGGACAATCAGCTGCTGTGTGCTAATCAGGCTGTGCTGAAACTGAAATTGAAACAGGCTGTTTGCTGTTTGCTGCAAGGAGGCAAATTGTTGGGAGGCAGAGGCAGATTTTTTTTATCTTGTTTGATCACCGTGCATGCGAAGCTCCAAACTGGTAGGAAAATTTTTTGAAACACACCACTGTTTAACAACTGCAGCGATGACTTACAACTGTGGCAAAACAAGATGTAAAACTGGGTGTGATTCAGTTAACAACCGGCTTGTCATGGAAACTGAAACAGGCTGTTTGCTCTTTGTTGCAAGGAGGCAAATTGCTGGGAGGCGGAGGCCAAAGGGTGGGAGCAGGTGGGTGGCTGGGGCCAGTCAAAATTTTCCCTACTGGTTCTCTGAAACAGTCAAAATTTTCTCTACTGATCCGCAAGGACCATTCAGTACCGGATGAATACCATCTCTGTTATTAAATAAATTACATGGTGGTTAAACCAATCCAGAGTCTCTCCATTAATTTTGCTTGTGAGGAGCTGGCTGGAAAGGCCACCAATGGTGATCACTGGGACACTGCATCATTAAGACATGTCGGTTGCCAAGCACCCATATTTTGATCACAGGGGGAATGGTGTGACTGTTGTAAGTAAAAGAGCCAGTCATAAGTCACTCCCCCCCCCAGTCTGGTGGTAATTTTAAATAGTTGCTAAATGAATGATTGTTAAGTCAAGGTGTCAACTCTGAACTGAATCTGTCTGAAGCCATCTTGTGCTGCTTTACAGCTGCCACACCCTATGGGGAGAGGATGAGGGGAAAATAGCTAGACCATCTCGTAGACAAAATAAGCTAAACGAAAGAGCTCTCCTTTGGGAACCAAGGTCATCCGAACAGGTGGCAATTGGAGGAGGAGCAGAAGTGGTCAAAGGAGCTTCCCACCTGATTGGATAATGTGACCTATAACACCTGGGGAGGGAAACTTTTGCTCTTTTAATTACATGGTAAATTTTGCAGGAAGCGAAGTGAATATTCACTTGCTTTAAATTGTGACGATTCAACCTTGCTATATTTCGGTAATAATTTGCTTATTGCAGTCCTGGATTTCTGTCCACTCCTCTTGGGCTTAATGATACCTTCTATGTATTTTTACTTTTGCTGAGAAAAAAAGAGAAAAGAACCCAAATTACTTTTTTTTTTGCTGAATTAGATATTTAACAAAGAGCCTCTGTTCTCTCGCTTTCCTTTCCTTTTGATATCTATATCAGGATCATCCCGCGCAGAAAATTGGTCTGTTTGCTAGGGTTCTTTTAATCTACAGTCTGTCTCCTTGCTGACCTCTTCCACCCCAAAGAAGTGGTGTTAAGGATCTAATTACCTTACCCAAATGAGATTCGCTGGTATATCAGTCAAAATGGATGAATTTGAAAATCAGACCTGGCAGATGATTTATGATTATTTTGTTAATGTTTCTCTTTTAACAAGTGCAATTTCTCATGCTAAAGAGCTTTTCATTTCTTTTAAGATACCATCCCTTTGTTAAAATAAAAAATAAAATTTAGGAGCATGTAATTTCTGACTGCACTCTGGCAAGCAGATGGTGCTGCTTTTCCTTAGCTTTGAGAAGGTTGACAAGGCAAAACTTTCTAAATCTGGACAGGTTCTCATGACTTCATTAGTCTTGATCTTCTCCTTCCTTCCCCTCCCCCAAAGAAGAGCAGTTCTGGAGAAGGAATGGATCTGTTTGTTCCTTTCCACCTTGCCTACCTAATAACCATTATTGTTAATTATGAAGCAATGACTTATTACAGTCGTGGATGCATTCAAGTAGTCCTGCCTGCTTGCGTCCTGAAAGCCAAAATGTCGCTAATATGACTTTGAATTAATATTATGATTCTGTGAATGAGGAATCTGTTAAGAGATTTCTTTTCTTTTCTTTTCTGCTGGTAGGTAGGACTAGACAACATATACTGGATGTATTTTTTGACAATGTGGGCAGCTGAGCATTGTTTTAGCCTTGTTAGCAATGTTCCCTAATAGCAACACCTTGAGATACACCAATCGAGCAAGAGTTTAAAGAAATACTAGAACCATACTTCATTAATACAGGTAGTCCTCAATTTACTAGCACAACTGAGCCTGAAATTTATGTGGCTAAGGGAGACAGTTGTTCAGTAAATTTTGTCCCATTTTACAACTTGCCACAGTTGTTAAGTGAATCACTGCAGTTGTTAAGTTAGTAATATGTTTATTAAGTGAATCTGGCATCTCCATTGACTTTGCTTTTCACCAGGTCACAAAAGGGTGATCACATGACTATGGGACACTGCAAACATCATAAATATGAAACTAGTTGCCAAGCATCCAAATTTTGATCACATGCCCATGGGGATGCTGTTATGGTCATAAGTGTGAGCAACAGTCATAAGTCACTTTTTTCAGTGATACAACTTTGAACACTCACTAAATGAACTGTTGTAAGTCAAGGATTACCTGTATAGAGTAGAAAAGTAGAAAGCCTACTATTAGACTCTATACAGAAAACCTGAAAATGTACCTTCTTCCCCACCTCTTATACCAAAGAGAATCAAGTGGTGCAATCCTGAATTTCTTTCTCACCCCTTTCCGTTTTCCTGGCTAAGCTCATGTTTTCCCATTGGTTGCCATATCTTTCTTTAAGGTCATGTCTGTGCTCCTCTCCACCCAATGTTTCACATCCTGGCTTCTTAGCAGCCCTTCTGGGAGTTGAAATCCACACATCATAAAGTTGTCAAGATTGAGAAACATTGTTCCAGATCACAAAGTTGCTTTCTTCTTCCTTGGGTGGTTTTTATCCACACCTCAACCACTTTCAGAATAACAGAGCAACATACACGGTTCTAGTCCAAGGATTGCCTGGCTCACAGCTAAGTATCAACCAGCTCTGATCCCTTTAGCTTTGTAACATCAGCTAGAGGCAGCTTAATGCTGACTTCAAGCAGGGCAAAAACTGCTACCCATTCTGATTCTGGAGTGAGATAGAAAGGAATACAGCCAATCCATCCAAAAATTGGAAATCCTTGGGGCAGGAAATGGAATAACCAACCTTTGCTTGCAGTTCTGCCGGAGATACTAATCTTCCAGGACCTGGGAATAGGGGAAGTCCATTCCCATTGTAGCTCAGTGGCTAAGATGCTGAGCTTGTTGATCAGAAAGGTTGGCAGTTCGATGGTTCAAATCCCTAGTGCCGCATAACGGAGTGAGCTCCCGTTACTTGTCCCAGCTTCTGCCAACCTAGCAATTTGAAAGCATGTAAAAATGCAAGTAGAAAAATAGGGACCACTTTGGTGGGAAGGTAACAGCGTTCCATGCGCCTTTGCACTATCCTTCCCCTGCCGTGCCCACCAAGCCACGCCCACAGATAGGTAGTGAAAAATTTTGAATCCCATCACTGCTGAACAGTGACACGGTCCTGCCTCTGACCGAGTTGCATGCAGCCACATCTAGAAGACCCCCTTCTGTCCTGTCTTGTTCCATGGCAGGTGCTGCATTTTGGAAATGTCCAGACTAAGAACACAAAATAGTGTGTGATACTTATATTATCAACAATTTCCGTGACAGTATTTTTTTCCAAGAGTTTCTTTTCTTAAAACTTAGAATATGCATGAATATCGTGCTTACTTTCCCCGACAGGTTTAATATATGTTAATAAACCACCTCTTCTGTTTTAATCAAAAGTATGACATAATCAGTTATAAATCCTACTTGGCATTATATTGTTTATCAAAAGCTGGCTTGCAGAGAAAGACAAAGCTAGCAACAGACTACCATATGAAGATGTTTTGGCTAAATCATCAGGTATTAGAAATCACATGGACTTTCTTTTTTCTTTTTGAGAGCAACTGCTTTTTCCAACTTGGATTTCCCCCACCCAACCCCTTTACCATCCATAACCCCAGCATTGTCAGTCTGTCTGTCCTGTGCCATGAAGTTATGTGTTGCGTCTACTTAATGTGTCTCTAAGTTTCTGCTTTCTTATGGAAAGTTACTTGCTGGTAAAGAGATGGTCAATTTGAGCTCTTAGCCATTATTTTTTTCAATATTCCATTGAATTGAAATAAATAAATAAATAATAATAAAAAATAAATAAGTTTGAAAAATTGCTACACCAATACTTGAATACAGCTCATCAGTCTGGAACCTGCATTACGTATCTGATATTAATACTGTTGAGAAAGTCCAGAAATATTTCACAAGAAGAGTTCTCCACTCCTCTACTTGTTGCAGAATACCTTATGCCACCAGACTCTAAATTCTAGACCTAGAAACTAGAACTATGCCATCTTCAGTCTAATCTAAGTATAGTACATAAAATTATATATTGCAATGTCCTACCTGTCAATGAATACTTCAGCTTCAACCATAACAAGACAAGAGCACACAATAGATACAAACTCAAGATTAATTGCACCAAACTTGATTGCAGGAAATACGACTTCAGCAACAGAGTGGTCAATGTCTGGAATATTCTACCTGGCTCTGGTTTCTTCCCCAAACCCCAAAAACTTTAACCTTAGACTGTCTACTACTGACCTCACTCCTTTCCTAAGAGGTCTGTAGGGGCGTGCATAAGCGCACCAACGTGCCTACTGTCCCTGTCCTATTGTTTCTTTTATTTTTCTTATATGTACCCATTTCATGTATTCATAACTATGTTTATACTTATACCTGCTATCTTATAATTGCTTGACAAAATAAATAAATAAAAAATAAAGGGTTTATTGGTTCCTTGGTGATCTAAGGTATACAACCATCTTATCTGAATGCCCTTCAGTTGAGTTAGTCTAAAAGCCTTGTCTTTCCTTCCAAAAATCAGCAGAAGATGGGCATATATTTCAGACTCTTCTGAACTTCTTTGGATGGAGGTGAGTAGGCAACATATAGAGTCACTTTGGTCTAGTGGTGAAGGCACCAGGCTAGAAAGTGGGAGACTGCAAATTCAAATCCTGCCTTTCGCCATGAAAGCCAGTTTGGGCCAGTCACTCTCAGCCCCACCCTCTTCACAGGGTTGTTGTTATGGGGAAAATAGGAGCAGGAAGGTGTCTTGGATATGTTTGCCACCCTGAGTTATCTGTAAAAATAATAAAGGCGGGATACCAATATACAATTCTTAATTGACCTCACCCCTTTCCTAAGAGGTCTGTAGGGGTGTGTATAAGCGCACCAACGTGCCTACCGTCCCTGTCCTATTGTTTCTTTTATTTTTCTTATATGTACCCATTTCATGTATTCATAACTATGTATATACTTATACCTATTATCTTGTAAGCGATTGACAAATAAAAATAAATAAAAAATAAAATAAAAAAATAAAAATATAAAAATATAAAACTAAATAAACAAATCAACATAGATCATGCCATGAATGAAAAAGTACTTCCTCCTTATCCTGAAGAATATGAAAGGAATTGGGTTGGCCTCTAAGATCCCCTTCAAATCCAGGTGTTCTTTGGGTTATTACCAAAAAAAATAAAAAGATTTGTGGTTTCCAGAGTCCCTCTAACAGAATAACAGAGTTGGAAGGGACCTAGTCCAGCCCTCTGCTCAAGCAGGAGACCCTATAATATATAGTGTAAAAGAACTATACCTTTTCAGACAAATGGTTATCCAATCTCTTATTTAAAAACTTCCACAGTTGGAGCATTCACAAGTTGTTCCATTAGTTAATTGTTCTAATTATCTGGAAATTTCTCCTTACTGTAGTTCTAGGTAGCTTCTCTCCTTGATTAGTTTCTTGTCCTGCCTTCAGGTGCTTTGGAGAATAGCTTGACTCCCTCTTCTTTGTGGCAGCCCCTGAGATGTTGGAACACTGCTATCCTGTCACCCCTAGTCCTTCTTTTCATCAGACTACACATACCCAGTTCCTGCAACTGTTCTTCATATGTTTTAGCCTTCAGTTTCCCATGGGTCATCGGCTTCACTGGTCTCTCAACCAAGAAGAGACTCCTGGCATTTTAGAATAGAATAGAATAACAGAGTTGGAAGGGACCTTGGAGGTCTTCTAGTCCAACCCCCTGCCTCGGCAGGAAACCCTACACCACTTCAGACAAATGGTTATCCAACCTCTTTTTAAAAACTTCCAGTGTTGGAGCATTCACAACTTCTGGAGGCCAGTTGTTCCACTGATTAATTGTTCTCTCAGTCAGGAAATTTCTCCATAGTTCTAAGTTGCTTCTCTCTTTGATTCATTTCCACCCTTTGCTTCTTGTCCTGCCCTCCGGTGCTTTTGAGAATATCTTGACTCCCTCTTCTTAGTGGCAAGCCCTGAGATATTGGAACACTGCGATCTTGTCAATAGAAAGTTATATCTCTGCTGTCCTTCCTAAAATCCTTGGAGATTGCAAGGTAAAAGCCTTGTTTGGAAGTATAGCTTTGGAAAATAGCTTGACTCCCTCTTCTTTGTGGTAGCTCCTGAGACAGTGGAACACTGCTATCATGTCTCCCCTAGTCCTTCTTTTCATTAAACTAGACATACCCATTTCCAGCAACTGTTCTCCAGTCCCCTAATCATCTTCGTTGCTCTTCTCTGCACTCTTTCTAGAGTCTCAACATCTTTTTTGACATTGTGGTGACCAAAACTGAATGCATTTTGGTCTTTTAAACCCCCAACCCCCCATATCTATATCGATATTGCAGATGGGTTCTCTCTCTCTCTCTCTTCCTCCCTCCCTCCCTTTAGATTAACAGAGCTGTCTTCCGAGAAGCTTTGTGCTGACAAAGCTTTGAATCTGAAAGGCCTGCTGCTTTCTGGAATGGCAAAAATAAAAAGAAGTACTGTAGTTAACACAGGGGGTGATAAATATATCATGCCATTTGAATGAGATGCTCTGAGCATCAATCACAGAATGCAGCTGGGTGGCGGGGAGATCATCCATTTTATGCTTTTCATTCATGCTGGTTTTCTAGAGATGCCAGGGGAAGTATGAGAGTGGAATTCTTCAAGGGGCATCTGCTGTCCTAAATTGCTGCAGCCTGAACATTATTTTTTTTTTACTGTCCATTCAGCACATGGGGAGTGCCCATTGACACAATTTTCAGCTCTGTTTAAAAAAAGAAAAATAAATAAATTCAGAGGTCTTTGTCAAGGTATGTTGAGGCATCACTCTAGGACAGGGGTGTCAAACTCGATTTCACTGAGGGCTGCACCAGAATTGTGTTTGATCTCGGGGGGGGGGGGAAA
>BHFT01022559.1:28762-47162 GCA_004320025.1 Laticauda laticaudata
GGGGGGGGGGGGAAATAGCTGGGATGGCCTTGTGCAGCCCTCTGCAAGTGAAAGCGGAGGTCGGGGGGGGCCCCACCCCCAGCTTCTTTTTCGCTGGCAGATAGCTGCAGGAGGCCGTTGTGGCTAAAAATGGAGCCCCGAAGGACTGCACACAGCCTCCCTAAGCTCCATTTTTGCTGGCAGAGGCACTGTGGGTTGATACTTCACTGTTTCCAGGGCCAGATTTAACCATCCCGTGGGCCAGATCTGGGCCCTGGGCCTTGAGTTTGACACCCCTGCTCTAGGAGATCAGATATGTGATGGTCAATTTCCAGGTATTTGTGATGCCAGCCAAAACCACCACTAGGTCTAGTGATCTTTTAAGTTGGCATATTCCTCTTGATCTTTCAATACTTCATTCCTGTTCTGTTCTGTTCTGTTCTGTTCTGTTCTGTTCTGTTCTATTCTATTCTATTCTATTCTATTCTATTCTATTCTTCCAGTAAAATGTTTTTAGCTGAGACATCACAGAGGCAGTCCTCAATTAGAACCATTTATTTATTTATTGAATTTCTATTGCCACTATTCGCCCATGGCGACTTGAGGCAGCTTACAGAATGTAAAACCATATTTAAAACAAACAAACAGAAACTAACAAAAAGAATCAAATAAATTAATAACGTACAATAGAACAAAATCTGATGAAAGATTTAATGACTGTGTTACAATGGCACTAAAAAAATTACTTGCATTCAGTTCTCATACTTACAACTGATCTATGATCATGTGATTAAAATTTGGGCACTTGGCAATTGGCATATACAAGTAGTCCTCAACTTTCAATGGCTCAAAGTTAAAATGGCATTGAAAAAAGTGACTTATGACCGTTTTTCACACTTATGATCATTGCAGCATCCCCATGGTCACGTGATTTACATCCAGACACTTGGCAACTGCCTCATGTTTATGATGGTTGCAGTGTCCTGGGGTCATGTGATCCCCTTTTGCAACCTTCTGACAAGCAAAGTCAATTGGGGAAACCAGATTCACTTAATGTTACTAATTAAACAACTGCAGTGATTCATTTAACAAAGGTGTCGAGAAAAGTTGTAAAATGGGGCAAAACTCATTTAACAAAGTTCTCACTTCGCAGCATAAATTTTGGGTTCAATTGTAATCATAGGTTGAGGACTGCCTATGTTTATGACAGTTCCCATATCCTGGGGTCATGTGATTGCCATTTGCAAGTCCCTCATCCAGCTCCATCCAATTTAACAAGTGAAATTAATGGGGAAGCTGGACTCATTTAATGACTGTATGATTTAATTAACAACTGCAGTGATTCACTTAACAATGTTAATTTTCTTGGTCATGGTCATGATGTGCACTGAAGATGGTGTTTGATTTTGTTGTATAAAGTACAATGACAATAAAGTAAACTAAACTAAATCATGGCAAAAAAGGTCATAAAATTTTATACAAACTGCTTTATAACTGCCTTGATTAGCAACAGAAATTTGAATTCTAACTGTGGCCCTAAGGATCTGTACTAATAATGATACTGCTGTAATACTTAATATCATACCAATACAAACATTAGGTGACTCAGTGGCTAAGATGCTGAGCTTGTCGATCAGAAAGGTCGGCTGTTTGCCAGTTCGAATCCCTAGCGCCGCGTAATGGAGTGAGCTCCCGTTACTTGTCCCAGCTTCTGCCAACTTAGCAGTTTGAAAGCATGTAAAAAATGCAAGTAGAAAAATAGGGACCACTTTGATGGGAAGGTAGTAGTGTTCTGTGCGCCTTCAGCGTTTAGACATGCTGGCCACATGACTACAGAGACGTCTTGGGACAACGCTGGCTCTCTGGCTTTGAAACAGAGATGAGCAGTGCCCCCTAGAGCTGAAAACAACTGGCACATATGTGCGAGGGGAACCTTTACTTTTACCTTTAATACAAACATTGCTGGGAATGGTAAAATCCATGTTGGTTTTCTCCCTTTCCCTCTATTTTCCAAAAAACTCTTGTGAACAACTCTTGTTCAAAATTGCAATGTTCTATAGTGTCATTCTTTAGTCATTAGTTCATGGTTGGTTAAAAAAAACAACAACCTAACTCTGCAGAAGGGCCTGATCAGCTGTCTGACTTCTTAAGTTATAATGCTTTCTCTAAGGCTCTTAAACCACAATCATGAATAATGTGGAGCAACATTTCTATTCAAAAAATAAAGCCAGGCCTTAAGATCAATTGATTTTCTTGTTATTAGGCATGCATGAATTGTCTAATAATAATAATATGACATAAAAATGTACTTAAAGATGTACTTTCCCTAATCCATGGCTTATCCCCAATTCTCCTTTAATGCTTTTTTAAGGTGTTGGACAATTTTGTAATTTATTTGATTTCTGAGCTTATTTAGTTCAAGTCTTTCAATTCACAGGGTCCTCCTGGAATTCACCAGAGCATATGTCTCTCTCTCTGTCAAGAAAATATTATGCTTAGGCACTTGAAGAGCAAGGAAAGCTGTGTTGTATTTTTCATTTTTTTACCTAAAGGGGTAAAAGCAAAAGTTTATAGAACCTCCACGTTCTGGTGCAGCCTATCCTTTATGGACAGCAAAACAAAGACTGAGTAATAAAAGGCTCCATCGAGAATTGGGAGGGTCAGGAAAGATCACACTTGTTCATACTTGTGTGAATGATGCAAATCCACCCCCCTTTGCACACCATACTTCACTGTGGCAAATTGCAGAGCCTGGAAAAAAATAGGGCAACCTTTTGTCACCAAATACAAGTAGTCCTCAACTTACGACCACAATTGAACCAAACTGGTTGTTACATAGGTTGAATTGCACCCCTACATACAATACTGAGAGTGACTATGGCCAATGTATCACTTCTTTTCTTCCCTTCCCTTCCCTTCCCTTTCCCTTCCTTCCTTGTTCTTCAATTGTTTATGATGTTTCAAGTCCAGTATATTCACCAAGGAGAGTTCAGGGTAGCGGGAGATGAGGAATTAAATTCAATTCAGTTCAGTTCAATTGCTGGTGAAGATTTGGGGGCTGAAACCAATCTCCTGCGGCAGGAACTTTAGTTGGCATTCTAACAGGAGAAAGAATATGAATGGCTGAAAGTATTTTGAAAGCACCTTAAAGTGGAGAGTCCAAGCAGCCTACTTTCCTTTACAGGGATCTTATCTATGGAGTGTCCCATCACCCCTGGTCCCCAATTGTCAGGAGCTCTTGAGCTTTGGATTCTTAGGGGTTTCCTTCAGCCTCTGAATGAAGTTTTATCCTTGATTGGATCACTGGATCCAGCAGGAAGGAATTGAAAGGACTCTTCTCCCTAAACAATTTGCTTGAGGAAGATCCAGCCCTCAACTTCCTGAAAGAAATTGCTGATGTTTCCCTTCTATCAGGTGCAATCACTTTTCTCTATAAATGACACCTTTAAGGTCAATAGAATACAATTTTGTTTCCTCCCAGCTGAAAAATGAAATCATCATTACTTACCAATCTTAAGTGATTTTTATCTGGCTCAATTGGAAATAATCAAACGACACAAGGCAGCATACAAATTGCTTCTGCTTGAGATGACATGCCTAGAAAGAGCCTTCATTTAAAAAATCTCTGCAGTCTCCTTTCCACTGAGTTACCTTGTGATCTCCATCTGCTTGATAAATTTCAAAGGACAGCTTTGAAGTAAGGCCTCCGTACTCTTTTCATTGCATCCTTTTTTGAAAATGTGTGGATTCGGTTGATTTTGGTACTAATTTATACAAGTTTTACTGCTCCAAAAATGGAAAAATGGAAAAATTGGCTGGGCTGGGCCTTCTCTGGCTCTTTAGAAGTTGCTGGATTATATCTCTCATCCTTCTTGATCCATGATAGTGCTGAATAAGCAGAGGAAAGCTACATTTAAACAACCTCTGAAGGGCACAACTCATTAAGCCTTAATCCAGTGTTTCTCAAACTTAGCAACTTTAAGTGGCGTGGATTTCAGCTTCCCGAATTCCCCAGGCAGTATGGCTAACTAGGAATTTATGAGAGTTGAAGTCTATCCCTCTTAAAGTTCCCAAGGTTGAAAAATATTACCCTAACCAGAGCAGTAACTGTATTATATAAAATATAGCTTGACTTTACAGCATTTTTGACAATTGCCTTATGTTGTTCTTGAAATATTAGGCTACTCCTTGGAAATATTTTTTGGTCAAGTTTGCTTTCTTGACCAATGGTTGAAATTGATGAAATGCACGCTGGGGTAACAACATGGGGTTGTAATTTTATCCTTGGACGGCACATCAGCTACCATTTTCCAATGTTTCATATTCATGTTGGATGAAGAGATAAAGCAAAGGAGGTTGACTCAGACTTCCATCCTTCTGAGTTTAGCTTAGCTTAGTTTACTTTATTGTCACTGCACCTCATACAATTAAATACCGTCTTCAATGTACATTATGACTATGAAAATAAATACAAACACACATCCTTCACATTATATACACTGAATTGAAACCCCCTGATAATATTGCATTATACCAGTGGTGGCTAACCTTTTGGGGCTCAGGCCCCCCATGCCAACCTGCACATGCACGCATGATCCCTCTACCCCCTTACCTGCACTGTGCATGTGTGCACCTCCCAGCTGATTTTTGGCCCATTTGAGGTCTTTTTCAGCCTCCCAGAGGCTCAAGGAAAGCCTCTGTAGCCTTTGGAGGCCGAAAAATGGGCCTGTTTTGTCACTTCCAGTATTTCCGGAAATACAGGAAGTGATGAAATGGGCCTGTTTTTCAGCCTCCAAAGACTGCACAGGCTTCCCACAAGCCTCTGGGAGGCTGAAAAAGGCCTCAAATAGGCCAAAAATCATCTGGGAGGCACGCACATGTATAGTGAGGTAAGTTTGGCTAGGGCTTGCATGCCCACACAAATGGCTCTGTGTCCCATCTGTGGCACGCATGCCATAGGTTCATCATCATGGTACTATACAGTAGAATTCAATAGAGTTACTGCCCTGGGATAGAAGCTGTTTTTCAGCCTATTTGTTCTTGTTTTTATTATCCTGCACTGTCTGCCAGATGGTAAAAGTTAAAAAAAAAGGGTGCCCAGGATGAGATGGATCTTTGAGAATGTTTTGAACTTTCTTAAGGCAGCGGGAGTTATAAAGCTCTTATATAAAGTTATAAACCACTTTGAGAGGGCTGTAGAGCACTGTAAAGTGGTATAAAAGTCTAGGTGCTGTGGCTATTGCTATACATCTGAGAGCAAACTGTCCTACTTTCTTTAGGGCATTTAATATATACAATAGATAGTAGAACTGTCAAGTTTATAATCAACTCTGCTTAATTAAGAACTATACTGTTCAGATCCAGATAACTTGTACTTTGGGGTCCTTAATGTGCTCTGAGATGGTTTTTTCCTTGTAGATATTTCATTACCAAACCAGGTAACATCATCAGCACATTGAACCAAGCTCAGAGAGCAACAAGGACCCCACAGTTCAACCCTGAACTGCAACTATTCTCTTCTATTGGTGACACATTTACCTGAATATACATCCTGCACATATATACCAGAGGTGGTATTCAGCAGGTTCTGATCAGTTCTGGAGAAATGGTAGAATAAATTTTAAGTGGTTCGGAGAACCAGCAAATCCCGCCTCTGACTGGCCCTGCCTCTTCTCTGCCTCCCGAGTCCCAACTGATGGGCTGGGTCTTCTTTTGTTGCCCTGCACAGGAGAACAGAGCTGGAAAGCAGGTTAGTGGGGTGGGGATGGAATGGGATTTTACAGTATCCTTCCCCTGCCATGCCCACCAAGCCATGCCCACCAAACCACACCCACAAAATTGGTAGTAAAAATGTTTGAATCCCACCACTGATTTTTTAATTTTTAATTTTTCAGCTGAACTTGCGGTCTTGTGTTTTCTATATGATTGAGTAACCAATCAATAATTTTAAAGTAAATTAAAACTAAACTATAGGATGGCTCAATAATCTTCTTTTTCCTATTTTTGTTTTCATTGTATGGTTTTTTTTTCCCCTCTAACTTTTCTTTTGTAGTTTCCAAAACTTGTGGATTTTCCAAAGCACATTTATTTTCCCCCTGACCATTGTTTTTGTAGGAATAAAACTATTTTGGCTGCAAAAACTGGACACTGGAAATGTAAGGACCGATTGTTGCAGCACAAGCTGATTGAAAAGACGGGTTAGGCAATGATCTGGACATCTGGGGAAAATCAATAAATGATTGCTGAGCTCCATCTTGCTGCTTTGAAATAAAAGGTTATTTTTTTGGTCCAGTTAAAAGGGAAAAGGAAGGGGACTTGAAGAAAAGAGGCTGAGTCCAATTAGAGACAAGGATCTCAATGGCCCTGTAACAGAGTACAAGCATATGCAGAAGAAAAGATTTTTTAAAAATGTTGCAAAAGTAATAAAAGATAACGATGATGCACCTAAAATTGCTTAAATTCATAGAAAGTAATGGATCTGCTTTGCAGAGTAATTTTCACACCACTTTGTATAGATCATCTTATTTGGAAAAAGTTACAATAAACCTTGGCTTGGATGGGCAAATCAGAGTGAAAATGCATTCTTACCCAAAATTGAAAAGATGTCTGGGGGAATCATGCCCTTCCCCGAGCGATATTGTTCAGCCAGCGCATCAGGTTTGTTCTTAAGAAATTATAGAAGTGGTAGAGAGAGCTTTCAAGATGAGGGTTTCTTAAGTACAGGAGCCACTGAGTCAGCATAAAAGCCATGCAAGAATCCCAAAGGTGCTTTTTTCAGGAGGCAACTGGACTTTCTTATTTTTTTCTTTTGAAGACGTTTCGCTTCTCCTCCAAGAAGCTTCATCAGCTCTGACTGGATGGTGGGGAACGGAAGGATTTATATCCCTTGCAGACAGCTGGTCATTTGCATCCTTTTTGAGGGTCGTTGAAGGACTTGGGTGTCCTTGGATGTTTCTGAACTTTCAAATCTGTGTCCTCAGGGTCACCTGAGTAAGTCCTTAATGGTTCCTGTAGTCTGCAATTTTTCTGGGAATTCATTCATGCTCCAACACCATTCTAAAGGTGTTCACCCCTTCTCATCCCTTGGATGAGAAGTGAGATGCCTTCAAACGAAAAACAAGAAAGTGCAGTTGCTTCCTGAAAAAAGCCCCTTTAGGACAATCTGGATGACTGACAATCCCTATAGACTTTTAGCCATGTAAGAACTTCGTTGCTTGCCTTAGGAATGATTCTGCAATCCAAAAGCCATTGACTATAATTAATTGGGAAAGAAGAAAGGAACTTAATACTCCAGTCCATCTCTCCCTTAGCAGATCTCAGAGAGAGAAAGGGGAAACTACCGTAGTTTTTTTTAGTTAGTCCTTGATTTGTGACCACAAGTGTGCCCAACATTTCTGTTACTAAGTGAGATAGTTGTTAAGTGAGTTTGGCCTCATATTAAGACCTTTCCTGCCACAATTTCTTAAGTGAATCACTGCAGCTGTTAACTTCGCAGTAGGCTGTTCAGTGAATGTGGCTTCCCCATTGACTTTGCTTGTCAGAAGGTTGCAAAATGTAGTCACATGACCCTGGGACACTGCAACTGTCATAAACACAAGTCAGTTGCCAAGTGTCCAAATTTTGATCATGTGATCATGGGGATGCTGCAACAATCGTGTGAAAAACAGTCATAGATCATGTTTTTCAGCACTGTTGTCAGGGTCTCTGAACAAAGGGTTGCAAATTATTTGTAGCCATGAGCCTCTAGTCATTGTGGGAATCCTCCAACATTGGTGAGGAGGGAAGCGTGGGAGGGAGGAGTAAAGTTGGTGTAGTGGTTAAGGTGTTGGATTAGACCAAGAGTCTTCAAACTTGTCAAGTTTAAGACTTGTGGACTTCAACTCCCAGAATTCCTGAGCTAACATGCATGGAGGAAGAATTCTGGGAGTTGAAGTCCACAAGTCCTAAAGTTCTTTAAGGGGACAGGGGACCCCTGTCTTAAAGAAATAAACCAAATATCTTCAAATTTGGCAAGTTTAAGACTTGTGGACTTCAACTCCCAGAATTCCTCCTCCAGTCATGTTCGCTCAGGAATTCTGGGAGTTGAAGTCCACAAGTCTCAAAGGCTGTCAAGTTTGAAGACCCCTGGATTAGACCCAGATTCTGGTCCAGATTCAGGTCTTGTAATGGTCAGTGGGAATAATTTTGAAGAGGAAGAAGAGCTGCACTTAAGGTCAGATAAAGGAAATCTAAGTCTGGGACAGAAATGTACAGGTAGTCCTTGACTTACTGTCAACTCATAAAACATTTTGTACACACATTTTATAGTTGACAATAGAAAGAGGTGGGGGAGTTTCAAAGAGCAGGTGGCAATGTGGAATCGAAAGTACATTCCATTCATATTTTCTTCAAAGACTGATTAGATGAGTGAAGCTTCTGCCAGGCAAAAATCTAATTGGAGAGCATGATTGATGACTCTTGGCTATGGACAGTTTTAGTTGGATGATACACCCAGAGGGGTGGGGGGAAAAGCAGGATCAAGGGTGACAGTGAATTACGTATCTCAGAGTTGGCTATGCCCAGGTAAATGCCGGATGTAGAATGTTACCTTCAAATAAATCTTTTTTAGTTTTGGGAGTGTGGCTCAAGGCTCATTATTTAATTGGAGTAACTGCCAGAATCCTGACACTTACAACAGATTGTTTATTGAAGTTATAACATCACTGAAAAAAAGACTTGTGACCATTTTTCACATAACCATTGCTGCATCCCCAGGGTCTGGTGATCAAAATTTGGATGCTTGGCAACTAGTTCATATTTATGATGGTTGCAGAGTCCTGAGATCATGTGACTTATGACTGTTTTTCACAATTATGACCGATGTAGCATCCTCATAGCCACTGACTTGTATTTATGATGGTCGCAGTGTCCCAGGATCATGTGATCCCCTTTTGTGACCTTCTAACAAGCAAAGTCAATAAGGGGAAGGCAAGTTCACTTAACAACCATACCACTAACTTTACAACTGCACTGATTTGCTTAATAGCAGTGGCAAGAAAGTTTGTAAAATGAGGCAAAATTCACTTTAAAATGTTTCATGTAGTAACGGGAAATTTTGGGCTCAGTTGAGACCCTAAGTTGAGGGACTATCTGTAATTTGATAAAGTGTCTCAGAATGTATCATCCCTAATGCTCCCTCATGCTAAGATAATGGGAAGGTGGGGGAAGCACATTCAGACAGGCTGGAACTTCCAAGAGGCCCGTTTTTCGCCCTCCCCGAGCCTCCATGCAGACCCTGCACTCACCAAAATGGGCCACATGGAGATTCCTGGGTTGGGGCTAGGCAGGGTAGACTTGGCCAGCCAGGGTGGGATTTGGCAGTTCACCGAACCAGGCATAACATTAGCTACGGGTTCGCCTGAACCCAGATGAACCCGTAGTAGCCCACTCCTGCTCTGAAGGGATGACAGCTCTAGAAACTACCAGGATGATTTTCAGCCAGTCTTTCTCAGTCCCACCTACAGCTCTGTAGTAGCAGTTGGAATAAAATGTAAGTCACCTTGAGCTCCTGGAGAAAATCAAGATAACAGTAACAGAGTTCGAAGAGAGCATGAAGGTCTTCTAGTCCAACCCTTCCTTCCTTCCTTCCTTCCTTCCTTCCTTCCTTCCTTCCTTCCTTCCTTCCTTCCTTCCTTCCTTCCTTTCTTCCTTCCTTCCTTCCTTCTTTTGGTTTTGTCCTTGCTCTTGTTTCAATACATCCCTAACGCTCCTAATGCAATGTGTTGCTTTTAGGGATTTTTTTAAAAATAAGAAAACACTGTAAATTTTCTAGCCATGTGCATTGTTCAGAGAAAAGCAAATCACATTTGCAGTCCAAAAGTCAAAGAAAAGCAGTAAAATAGAAAAGGGAAATTAACTTTGGGTGCAGAGGATAACAAGGTCTTTTTTTTTTTTTTTGCTTACAAGATAGAACTGGNTTTTTTTTTTTTTTTGCTTACAAGATAGAACTGGTCACTATTTGGTTATTGTTGTTTGTGCCAATGTTGAACAATCTACCTTTTTTTAACTGTCCAGTTTTCACGGTGGAAATGAACCATTCTCCAAATTACAGCCAGGCTGATGGAAAATTGAAGCTGACCAGCCCAATCTTGGGCAGTTTCTTTTTTAACTGAAATCACATCGCTGTCATCTTGGCCAAGTCAGCTATTAAGATACAATTGCTGTCCTTTTTCAGGCTGACTGTAATCACAGTTGTCCTTAAGAAACATTTATCCTTGGAATGGAGGTGACAATTCTAAAGCATTTGCAAGCACCAAACCCTGTATTTCCACCCCTTTCCAAATAACTGGAGTTGGCAAGCGCAAGCAATTACTTCATTTTTAGCTTGAGTATTTTTGTTTCATGACCAGCATTGAGAGCCTGGTAGGGGCTATCTATCTATATGTGGAAAACAGAAGGAAATTGGATTCTTCTTGGTGATTCAGGATGAAGTATGGAAAAACCATCCACTGCGGCATACAGATCATTTATTGATTGATTTGTATCCTGCCTGTATAAATAACACAAGGCAGCAAGGGGATCAAACACTCCTTCCTCTTTCTGTTTTCCTTCACGACAACCACCCCATGAGGTGATTTGGGCTGAGAGATAGTGGCTGGGCCAAAGTTACTCAGCCAGTTTTCATGGCTAAGGGAGAATTAGAACTTATAGTCTCCTGGTTTCTAGCCTGGTGACTTAACCAATGATTTAACCAATGACTTAATCATCACTTATGGCTTAGTAGGTTATGTAGACACAGCCCATTGTTGTGGTTAAGTCAACCATGGTACATTACATGGAGCTGTCGTGGCCTGCCGCAGCTGACAGAGCTGGAAGCAGAGTTGGACAGTAGTGAGGAGGTTGGAGAGACACCTGGGCCAGTCCTGGAGTCTGGGGAGGGCTCGGACAAGGGCTCTGTATCAGAGGCAGAAATGGGCCCAGGGCAGGCTGGCAGTCATCAGCTGCCTTCAGACTCAGACAGCAGTGAGGTGGGGGAGTTTCTGGAACCGGTTCCCAGTCTGCACATGCGCAGGGCTATCAGATGACAAGAACAATTGAGAAAGCAGGGTCGACTCAGGAGTAAGGCCACACCTCGGAGATGATTGGCCCCTCCTATAGGACATAAAAGAGGAGCAAATGGGAGTTGAGCTTTTTCGAGGAAGCAATAGTGTATGGTTGATTCAAGCTTTGAAAGTTCTGTTTGACTCTGGGTCAAGATTGGCCCTTGCCGCGTTTTGGCAATTAGTATCTGGCAGCATTCCAAGTGCGATAAGGTGGGTGTTTGTAAATGTTCCCTTGAAAGACTGTTTTGTAAGCCTTGCAGGTTATGAATAAAGTAATTCACAGCCATTGAAAAAAAGAGGTTTTGCCAACAACTAAAGGCCCTGTCCCACTGCACTACGGATGCAAAGAGGATGTAAAACGTAAAAAAAAGCTTGCCAACCATTGCAAAATGCTATCCATCCGTTGTGTACTCATGCATACGTTTTCATATGCTTAATCCATCGAGCATCTGTCCACTGCGATTTCAATCCGTGCAAGAAGTTTTGAGCTGCACAAAACTTGTGAAGATGAACTTCTGCCGCATACGATGTACATCCGCAACATATACGGGCAACAATGTTCTATGTCCTGTATCATCCGTTAAACATTCACGTATCCTCTCTGCAGCCCTCTGGCCATTCCTCCAAACAAACCCCCGCACAGCTGAAAACAGAAAGAGGAGGAAACAAAGGTAACACGGAACGTCTACACAGCGTAAGTAGCACAGAAATAGAAAGGATGTAAGTGGATGCATTCTATATAAAGTATCACAAAATGGACAAAACGTTGATATCTGGATGTACTCGTAATTAGAGATCCGAGTCATGTAAAGAACCTAGCGACAACCGATATTTTCTATAAAAAAGGGAAAAATACTGGATCTCAGTATGAGCCCGCAGCCGTGGTGTACAGACTTCTTTCACCCTTGGTCTTCAACATTATCATTGTTCTCCACCAGGATGATGACACAGCCACATATATAGCCGCGCTCATCATCACCACGAACCAAAACCTGTTCAAACTGTTTCACAGTTTACGAGCAGAAGGAGAAGAAGAATGTCCAAGAGCTGTGTGCGTCCAAGGATGGACCAATGAGAAGAAGGGAGTTTGGACTGTATGACCAGTTGATGGTGGAGCTGAGAATGAAGACCCCTGTGTATCCCATCATCTCATGAGGATGCCACCAGCCATGTTTGACGAAACTTTAGAGCGTCTGAACCCTAAGGTTGACCTAGCCTAGCACCAACTTCTGTCCCAACCTGGACCCTGGACATGAAGTGGCACGACTCTGCACACCTGGCTCTGGACCACATCAGAACATCGCAGTAGTCATGAGGGTGCCACACAACAGCATCAGCAAAGGTGTAGAGAAGTAGTTAGGCCATCATTGAAGAATACGTGGAGGAGCTCCTCAAGTGCCCACCACTGAACAGCTGGAGAAAACTTGCAGAAGAGTGGTATCAGAGGTGGAACTTTCCCACACACTGTTGGAGCCATAGATGGAAAGCACGTGGCCTGCAAAGCTCCAGCCAACTCAGGGTCTCTTATCACAACTAAAGGGCATCTTCAGTATCATCCTCTTGCCATGGTTGATGATGACTACAAAGTTCATCTACATTGATGCTTCAGGCAACGGGTCAGCTCCAGATGGCCAGGTATACAACGCCATTGACCTCAAGGATGGGCTGGAATGCAACCTCACATGGGTTTTCCAGGTCCAGACCCCTACCCAATGACACACAAGATGTGCCCTACTTTATACATGGGGATGACGCCTTCACCCTCAGAACCTACCCCTCTCAAGCCGTCCAGTTCAAGATACGTCACCCGTGAAGAGAGGATCTTCACTAACTAGCTGTCCAGGGCAAGACGGGTGGATGGAGAACGCCTTGGCATCCTGGCCAACAGGTTCCAGATACTTCTCACCACCATCATCATGACCAGAGACTGTGAGGAGCATTGTGGAACTAGCGCCATCCTGCACAATCTCATGCGGCACCCGCTACCCCAGTGTTGTAGACCAGACTTGTCGACTGTCAACAAGGAATGGGGACATGGAGCCTGGTGAAATGGGCAAGGACTAAACCTGATAGACACTGTGATATGTACAAGGCCCCAACAGAGTCCACATGAAGGAAGAAGCAGCGCAACTACTGAGACACTGCTGCAACTCCCAGCTGAGCAGTGGAGTGGCACAGACAGGATGATAGACTGATTAAATGGATGCCTTCCTTTGAGGCTGTCGCATAACACTGATGAGATTGTGCCATATATAGTTGAGTGGTCCTACAATGAATAGGGCATAATAAAAGAGCTTATTTATTTTAAAATGTGTTGATCGCATGAAATAATTGTTATTGATAATAAAGGTCCAATATGTGTGGCAGCTGGGATGGTGGACCATACAGTCCCACTATGTGTTGCACTGGAGGTTTATCTATCGCCACAACTACCTTATTTATCACAGCATGCAAAGGCTCAACATTTTTTCAAAGTTTTCACAACACTTTATTAAGTAAAAAAAATAAACAAGTTAAACTAAGTGTCCCAAGCAAAGAAAACAACTTTAATAACTTTCTTAGTAAACTTTATGACTTATTAATAAAGCAAAATAACCAAGTAAGTTATTAAGTGTGTTAACAAAGATAAACCTTTCTTAGGCAACTTTATGACTGTATTAAATAGCACATGAACCAAAGTAAAGTGTCTTAAGCAAAGATAAACTTACAGTAACAACACCAGTCTCTTCTATGCTCATTATTCTCAGTAATCTGATCATTCCATGGCTCAGCTGTTAAGCGGACAAGGACTGTGAGGTGGCTGTGGCTTGAGTGCTGGTCTGAGGAGCATTGGGGTGCTTGGCCCGAGGGTACAACAGTGTGGTGTGTTCAGGGAAGCTATCCGAGAGCTGACTCAGTCCCCGTGAGGTTGAGAGGCCCTTCATCAAGGACTTGAGAATGTCAGGCCCAATACTGATGACAGATTGTCCATTGACGGGCTTGGCTGTGGGGTAGAGGAAGAGAGGATTGTAGTGGGGCTATCTGGTCTGCAGCTGGGTGAGGACTGGTGTCTGTGGCATCCGATGAACCTGGGCCTGGACTGGGAAGTTCTGCTTGTGCTGTGGAAGTCCTGGTAGTCATAGCCTGTAGGTGAGGGGCTGTTGAAAGCCTGAAGGGCTGTGACATCGCCTGGGTGGAGGAGCAGACTGGACTGGGTAGGAGCAGCTCTAGCTGGGCCTGGAGGGTTGTGCAGAGTGCTGTTATTCTTCTTCTTCACACCTGTACTGGGCCTCGGCATATCCCTGAGGGTGTGGCTCATGTCGGTGATGAAAGTTGGCGGCTGGAGGATCCTCTGTCCAAGTGACCAGCTGAGAGAGAAGTTCTGTGCTGGTCTTCATTGTGTCCCTGATCTCCAACAGGACAGTGTGGCTCTGGCCTCCAGTCTGCCTCTCTGGTAGCTGCTGCTTCTTCCTCCATTTGTGACAGCAGGGCCACATCCTCCACGGGATCCTCCAAGTCTGCCGGCATGGGTAGTGCAGCTGTTGGGGGGTCTCTCCCATGGGGCCCTCTGAAGACACTGCCTGGACAGGCTCGCTGCTCCTGGCTGAAGAGGACTGACTGTCTGTGCGCTGTCTGAGGGAGGGGTCTTAGAGGGGCTTCTCCTCAGTGGCGGATCTCACCCTCCAGGAAACTGCACTTGGCCATGACGTACATCTCCCAGTCAGTGAGCTTGACAGCAGCCTGCCCGGATTTTTGAGGTGTACTAGGTATACCAGGTGTGCATTGCTTCCACCATTCCAGGAGTACTTCTGCAGTGTACCCCAGGCTCTCTGCCTTGTCTGTCCCAGCTGCCTGCTTCTTCTTGTGTCCCGATACAGTCCTGTGGCCCTTTCTCCAGAGGTACTCGTTCTCCCTCAGCCATTCCAGCACCTCATCCTCATTGCTCCTCGGAAACGGTACTGTTTCTCTCTCCCTTCTCCTTCCTTACCTCTCCTCCCTGGCAGGGGCTTCAGCAGGGCCTTCAGGGCTTGAGCAGCAGGCCTTCAGGGGCTTGAGCAGCAGGCCTTCAGGGCTTGACAAGAGGCCTTCAGAAGCAGGGCTTTGAGGGCCTTGGGCTGGTCCACGACAGCAGCAGCAGCAGCTTCAGAGTCAGTGCAGGGGGTGGGATGCTGGTTTCTGGCCTTCTTCACCTTGCCAGGGCTTGAAAGGTAGGCACAGGCTTCTCTCTTCTTGCCTGACTGACGAACCATGGTGTTCCTGCAAGATGTATGTGGCAGCACGTCTTTCCCCTTTATGCTGACTGCGGTGCGTACTGTATCCTTTTATATCCGCGGAGCTGATGCAATTCATACTCCTTTGCATGCACAGTGAACGCTTTGCATCTGATGTACATCCGTGTGGCATCCCCTTTGTTTCCTCTAGGCGTCCGTGATACATCCGCTTCATCCGCTATGCATCCGCCCCTTTCGCTATGCGTCACTTCAAAATTCTCCCCGAAACCCCTTCAAGAAGTGTCATCCGCTTCCATCCTCTTCCATCCTCTAGGCTTCCTATGAACATCCGTTTAACATCCCCGCTACGTACACCCCCGTCCATTCCTTTCTGTTCTTTTCTGTTCTGTTTATGCAAATTTGGGCCACTTTTGGAGCGGATAACAACGATGGAGCACCCCCGAAATTTTGCTCGTCCGCTGTGTCCTTTATGCATATGTTTTGCATCCATCGGCCAGTGGGACCGGGCCTTAAGATTGTGTTTTGTACTTCTAAGGAAGCCCAGGTCAGAACAGGAGCCTTCAAGTCCTTCTTGACTCTTTTGTTTTAAAAATATTTTAAAATGTTCTTTCAATAAACATTATGCAATAAAATTAGTTCAGGTTTTGTATTGATGGTTTTGTAAAGGAAATGCACATACTTGTGTGAGCACACACATAGATGAAATTCCAATGGAGAAGCATCTGAAGAAAAGAGAGAGCATGATAGCATATAATAAATTGGCCAATTGGATCTTAAAAACCTTTTAAATGTTCATTTACAATCCCAGAATACCACACTTTTGGTCTTGCTATCTGGGATTGCTAGAAATGGTAGTTTATCTATATCTAAGATATTACAGGCTCTGTACTCTCCATTAACTAGTAGTCCTTGGCTTACAACCATTCTTTTAGTGACCATTTGAAGTCAAAGTGACTTATGACTGTTTTTCACATATCACAGCATAAAGTGTTTGTGGTCACATGATCAAAATTTGAATAATTAGCAAGCAAAGTCAAAGGGGTAGTCAGATTCACTTAACAACCACGCTACTAACTTAACAGCTGCAGTGATTCGCTTAACAGCTGTGGCAAGAAAGCTCATAAAATGGGGCAAAAGTCAACTTTCTCGCTTAGCGACAGACATTTTGGCCTCGGTTGAGGTTGTAAGTTGAGGACTACCTGTAGATGATTTCTGGACTTCTTTTCATGAGGATTGCTTGCTATGCCAATGCTGTCAAAACTGGCATGTTCCAAGGGGCAATTTCTGGGCAACATTCACACCAAAACGAGTGTGAGGTATCCCTTGTGGCTGCAGAGAAGGGCCACTTGTAATCTGAATGCATAATTCATTTGGACCTTCTTTTTAAACCCCCCTCTCTCCCTCTCTCTCTCCTTCTCTCTGTCTCTCTCTATCTCTTTCTCTGTCTCTCTTTCTTCCTCCCTCCCTCCCTCCCTCCCTCTCCTCCCTCCATAGAAGCTCAAGAGGCCTTCGGCTTCCAGTCCTATACCATTGCATTTCAGGTTAATTAAAATGTTTATCTAAACAGGCCCACTGAGGGAGAAAAAACACAATTAGAAAGACCCCAGTACTTCATTAAATTGGATCCCAGCAGGACTAGCAAGAGCAATGTGACATCTAACTACTACTTTGCCACTCTTTTATAAGCAGGTCAGGCACACATAACACATTCCTTCTTTGGCCCCACTTAGATTTATAAACTCCTCTGCAAAATTTGACTCCAGCCTAAGGAATACTTTTGACAAGCTGAGGATTTGTCAAGAATTGCTTTGCTACACAGCCTCATTGTTCCTACTCTTAAAGGCTAACTACTCCTAAAGGCTAACTGTTTAAAGTCACCCTGAGAATGAGATGGGCAAGACCTAAATTTGATACATAAATAAAATAAATACTCATGCAGGATCCAATCTGGGACCAGAGGTTTTGTCTTCCAAGCTTTCAGACTAAGCTAGAGAGATATTTCTTGAAGATGGGCTCTAGCACAGGTCTGAAATCTTGGAAGACAAAACCTCCGGTTCTAGTGCCCAACCAAGATTGGATCCTGCAACATTATCCTGGGTCACTGATATTCACCTTCGTTCATGATAAATACTCTTCAGGGCTCATGGCTTTACTATGGCTGAGTTCATTGAACCCTCTAAACCTGAGTAGAGAATTCAGCCACTTCCTAGGTTTGCGTGAAACATCAAATCTTAAACTTAACCAATGGCCTTGGTTCATACAACCAAATGAAATTAACCAAGTGTCAGCATTCCAGGAAAATGAACTCCCACACCAAAATGCCAATGCAGGCATTTTCTCAAAGTTCCATTTTATTAAAGTTGTCATACTGGCACATCTGGGAAAACCCGAATCTGAGAGTTCTGGGTTTTCCACCAATAATTAAAAATCACAAAATCCATCCCCTGCACCCATCACTCCATCACATGGCCCAATCACTATCCATTCCAACTTGAAACATCCTTTAAACCACTCTTCATCCAGGTGCAGGCATAACATGACCTTGACTGCAAAGAAGAATGCTATTATGTCTAACTACAACCACTCTACAACCCACCTCCCCAATTTCCCAGGCACAGGAATGTGGCAGTGTGGAAGCTTCTGGTGCCAATATGGCTTCCAAAGCTCACACCAAGTTTCAACATTAACCTAGCATGCTGTATGAATGCAGCTGCCAGGGCTGATGGAGACCTCTTTACCTAGTCCACTGCTTTGGCTCCCTTTTCCATTTAGTCTTATCTTAAGTTTCCTTTCCAATGCAATGTACAAATCATGTACTTGCTGCAATGAATTAAGGTTTTAATTGTAGCCTTTGTTAGCTTGAGTCACTTCCCTGAATGATTGATTTTGTACGAAGTCAGTGTCCACTCTTAGCAACCACATAGGTTTTTTAAAAATCCATTTTCTCAATTCTTCCATATCTCTATCCCGATCTTCAAGTTTTCCAATGGGATACACATTTTAATTGGGCCCAACCAACCTTGCCGATAGCTGTCTTCTTCTTCTTCTTCTTCTTCTTCTTCTTCTTCTTCTTCTTCTTCTTCTTCTTCTTCTTCTTCTTCTTCTTCTTCTTCTTCTTCTTCTTCTTCT